>JABTTQ020001028.1:0-296339 GCA_016081115.2 Rehmannia glutinosa | reverse complement strand
AAAGAATCAAGTCACATAACTCAAATTATTTGCATCTTTATTAAGTTATTTCTAACCCGTATATAATATATGTCCAAACATTTGATCAATAACGTAGTTATGGATTATTAAACAACATTAAAGTGTTAAGGCACGTTTTTGTTTTAAATATTTTTTCTACCAAATTAATTAGACGATCCGCTTTGATATAATTATTTTATTGGGCAACACATTTTTTCGTTTAGTATTAGTTAAATAATTAATAATATAAAATTCAGATAATATATGGCTCTAAAAACGCGAATAATTAAAACCAATTATGCCATAGTTACTTTAATTTATTTTTCACATTGCAGTTCATCAATAAAATCGACTATCCACAGAAACAGTTTAAATCTTTCTGAATCTGTGATGCGAATTCCAAATAGCAAAAATCATTTTTCGAATTTTATGACCAATGCAATAGATAGAGTTGTCAAACGTGTTGGGGCAAGTCAGGTTGATGTCGGGCTATTGGGTGAACGAGAAAATTTGGGCGGGTTCAGGCCAGATAACGCATGGTCACTATTTTTTTAGCTCAATCCATAAAAATACATATAAAATATCGGACCAGACCAATATTACTATTATTTTATTTTTTTGAGTGGGAACCAGACCAATATTTTGGATCGAGTGGACTAGGCCAAATAGACCCGATTCATTTTGAGCCTTAAAAATGAAGTGAACCTAGATCATTTTATAAGTTCTACTGTGTAGTTAAAGTGATTGGGCCCAATATAATTGACAATAATTGGGTTTTATGTAGGAGAAGTAATTTCAAATTAGGAAGTTCTCTGGGCTCCATGGGTAACTTTGTTTAAATTATCCAATAAATGGAGCCATAAGTGGGAGACATGCCTTTCCAAAAGCATTTCAACTTTATAACTCATACAAAATTTGTAGTGAAGTGTCTTTTTTTTTTTTTTTTTTTTTATAACTCGGTTTGAACTGCACTTTTTGACTACGCTGAGACAACGACTCCGCTCTCATTGCTTTGCCGCCAAGGTAAACCGCGGGATGTGCACGCATCGGCCAAGTTCCGACGGTCTCGACGTACAACCGATCCTCTCGTAAAGAGAACAATTATGTTCGACCCCCCAATCTACTAATAACGATCTCTCCCAAATCGAACCCACACGATGCTATTCAAGATGAGTTCTCACCAAATCTTCACCAAGACGCATATGCCCTGGAGCAATTTGATGGAGAAGAGATATGAACCCCTAACCTCCACCCCACAAACAATTTGATGGAGCATGGATTTGAACCCCGACCTCCATCCCACAATCATGTGTGGTGGCGCCAAAATTAAGCCACCTCCTGGTTTGTAGTGAAGTGTCTTAGATTTGTATGAAACAAAGCTTGCTCCAAACTAAGAGACTATATCCAATTTAATAATGCCACCATATTCAAGTGGCAAATCCTAAAATTTCAATACAAGGAAATTTCTTAGGTTGATGTTCCACTAGATATATAAATTCCTTGTAAAAATCAGCTGGCGGGCGTCGACTAGGTGCTTTGCCCCTTAGGTCGATCCACTTTGCCTAAATTGATCAAAAAAATCAATTTGGTTGAAAATGTCTAGGCGGAAAATCGCCAAGATCGGTAAAAAAATGAGAAAAATGAAAAAAAAAATAGTGTTGTTTCTAGGCTTCTACCAATTTTTGCAACTATGATAAATTCTAATGTAATTAAATATTGGTTCTTATGTGTATGCTTTAATATGTACAATCATTCACAATAATGTGTTTATTAAGTTATGAATTGATATTGTCAAGACATTATTATTTTCATAAAAAGTCTTAAAGTTAGCCACACAACAAATTTAAATAGTTCAAAGCAAAACAATATATTTCTAATTGTTATTGCGCGTTTCCCACTTATTTAAAAAATCATTACGTCTTTCATTAATTTCTTTCATACATGTTTCTTTAAACAAATGCATGATCCAGTGTTAGAGACTTGTGTTATAAGGGTCATTGATCCGAACCCACCTAATATTTTCCATACTTGTTTTAAAAATCTTTGACTAGTTCCAATTGGTCCCCGCCAAAGAGACACTCTTGTCCGCCTATGTTATTCTTCTAATTAGACACCGTCTAATTTCACCCAAGTCTCGCCTAACTCCACCTAAAGCTTCGTCTTGGTGCTACTTCTCTTGTGCTTGAGCTCGTCTGTTCAACTAATTTCTAGCGCTTTTTAGAATAATGATCCCATTGTACTAAAAGGAAATGTAGTAAACCACTTTCTTTTTCTCAAATTCAAGAAGTGAAAGTAAAAGTTTTTCTTAGAAAAATAAAATAAAATTGGTTCTTGAAAGACTTAAGCATCATTCACACCAGCGTATCCAGTTATTTATTCCAACATATACGCAAATTTATTCTATTCTCCAATAAAATTATTGCACTTCCAAATCCAGACTTAATGCAAAGTTAATCACACTTTATACATCTTAAAGTAACTTTTTTATGCTTCTAAAAGCGCATTAAATAAAGAGATAAGGATACGAACATCAAACTGAAACCTCGTTGGTTTTAATTAATATACTTCATGGATTGCTTTTATGTAAATATATATTGTTTACTTATGTTTATAATTAATTCAGAAAATCCAAATTATGATCTATAGAATAAATATAATATGCTCTTGGTTATCATAAAGGTTGCACGCGGTGGATTAAGAGATCTCTGAGTCGGATTCCATTTTTTCTAGGTTCACTTTATTTATTTTGTAGCCTTTTTTAATTGTACTAAATACTGTTAAGCATCTTTTTATGTCTGAAAAATATATAACCATAGCCACTTGCACTTAAATGTAAATAAATAGCAACTAACTATTTTTCTATATTATCTCATTTATTTTCTTGATGGAGACATGAAGAATCTATGTCCATGGTTATTTTATTTTTATTATTTATGGTAATTACTAATAATCAGTCTGTGATCCACTCTGCTTAAATATATGTGGGAATAATAATAATAACAATAACTAGAAAAACACCTGTGTATTACACGGGATTTGTCCAAAAGATAAAATTTTAGTGTCTCAAATTTATTTGTGATAGTCAGAAGAGACCGAAAATACTGATTATAAAAAAATAAATTGAAAGCTACATACATATTATATAAATATATTAAATATCTTTTTTTTAAAAACACATATATAAAATATACGATTTCCCGATTAAATATTGGTTGGATTAAATATTAATTGGATTAAAATTGCCGGATATACATACATATAATTGATTGGATTAAATACTAATTTTGCCGCTTAAATATTAATTGGATTAAAATTTGCACGTTATAGTTAGAAAAAAAAAACTTGTTGGATATACATACATATTATATAAATATATTAAATAGTTATATATGAAAAATTAATTAATAGGTTATACGAAAAATCAATTGAGTCAATTGTTATATTATGGTAGTACACAAAATTTAATTAATACATCGATATTTGATTGGATTAAATTTTGATAAAATCAATTGAGTCAATAGAGTTATATACGGAAAATTAATTAATGCATTATAAGGAAATCAATTGAGTCAATAGTTATGTATGGAAATACATAAATTTAATTAATACGTTGATGATAAATTGATAGTAAATCAATCTATAATTGGAAGAATAAAGTGGTGACATGGTTTGTACGCGACTAAATACGGGCCGAAGCGTCGTGGACTTGAAAGACTAAGGTGTTGACATGTGTACCAAATCGCGAGTGATGACATTTAAAATTGCTTTTTTTCTTTTAGTATATAGGGTTGATAATAATAATATAATAATAATAATAATAATAATAATAATAATAATAATAATAATAATAATAATAATAATAATAATAATAATAATAATAATAATGGTAACTTGGGAGTACTAATATATGTTCTATGAAAATTGCCTTCTATAAACTTTACAATAATTGTAACTTTATTATTTTTTTAGGTCCACTAGGAATCTATTATATGGCTTCGTTCGCTTTCATAGATACAACAATGATATAAATATAATTAAAATTCACAAATTAAAAGTTATATTATCTTGAATATTATTGTTATGTTCCTTTTATTATCATCAAGCATAATTTTAAAATATTGTTTGTTAGATCTAAGAGCGAATAAGTATATTGTTTGCGTGCAATTAAATGTATCATGTTCTATTTAATTTAATATTTTTTTATATGTTGTTTTGATGTTTATGTACCTTTATTCTGGTTAGATAAAATTAAATGAAAGTATTTTCTCAAAAAAAAAAAAATTAAATGAAAGTATTAATTATTATATGGCAGGCCTATAATAAATTGAATACCATTTCCTGACACTCATCAGTTTGGGATATTTTGGGTTGGGCTTTTACTTGGGCTAGACCGACACGAAAAGCCCATAACAGCTCAAAGCCGAACTCCGCAACCCAAGCCTACCCAGGAAACCAATTTAGATATACGACGTCGTTTTAGACGAGAACCAAATAAAAACCCTAGCTAGGTTTTAGATACTCGCCTTCTCTTCACTTCATCTCCTTGACCTCAATTTCCCGCCGCACTCTTACCCACCCAGTTGTCGCATTCCGATGGTGCGCCGCCGCCTGATTCTCCATTTTCACTTACACACACTCTGAACGCCGTGTTTCCGATTTTTTTTTTTTTTTTGCTTTAATTTCCTTTTTCTTTTTGCAGGCACCGAAGAAGGATAAGGCTCCACCACCGTCATCCAAGCCGGCGAAATCCGGGGGTGGCAAGCAGAAGAAGAAGGTCGCTGCCTGACTTTATTGTTTAGTCTATGTGTTTGTTTTTAGCTGATGTTTGTGAGGGTTCGGAATCTAATTGTTTGAAAATGTTGTGTCCAAATTGAATAATTGCAGAAGTGGAGCAAGGGAAAGCAAAAGGAAAAGGTGAACAACATGGTGCTGTTTGATAAGGCAACCTACGACAAGTTGTTGTCTGAGGCACCTAAATACAAGCTCATCACTCCTTCTGTACTCTCCGATCGTCTGAGGGTAATTTCATTTGTTATATATTGAGGATTAGATCGGACACTCTTAATGCTTCTATAATTTTAAAACTCGTCTTTTATTGGTTTATGTAATTCATTGAATTTTAGTTTGCCTTACTTGTTAGCCTTGTCCTGCGTTTTATGTATGTGATTCTATATTTTGTTTGTGATGATCGTGTATTTTCATAAGTTAGGCTTGGCAAGTTAAAGTCGGATGATGTCATCAATGTAAATGTGGAAATGGAAATAGGGGTTATCCTGAACATATTTGATATGTTTATTTCTTTTATCATTATGCTTACTACCTGATGGCTAATTATCAAGCATCTAATAATTATCAAGCATCTAATAAATGATGGATGGTACAAGCTGTGCTTATCAACCCGTGCAGTGTTGTTCCTTAAACAACACACTTCAATCATTTATGATGATCTACAATCTGTTTGAGGCTTTGAGCAGAAAAAGTTGTGATCTGTTGCAAGTGGTTCATTTTTCCTGATTAGAAGATTGCATGTATTTCTTGAAGTGTTTTTCTGTTTCTACTTTATAATTAGAGAATTTGTAGGTGGAATTAGTAGTTAAATGATAGTTGCTTCCTATGCTTTTTATGCCCTTCTTCATCACTGGGTTTTCGTTTTTTTATTTTGAAACATACTAGGTTCATTTAGAATTACTTTGGTGCCAGGGGCGTAGCCGGCCCGCATGAGTACCCCTAGCCCAAATTTTTTCCCCCTACCTCAACTATTTGTTCCCATTAAAAAAAATATATATAATTTTTTTTTCATTTTTTTCCATAGAAAAAACGGAACAAAAAAAATTTGGCCTTAGCTATGCCCCTGTTTGGTGCGGCATACATTATGACATACTCTACTCTTCATAATTTTCTAGTAGCTGCTTATTGGTAACTGGAATTGTTCTGGGTGGATACGAAATTTGCTGTTCCATGGGATTTATTTTCACTGTCGTATATTTACAAACTTACCAATCTTACATGCTAACTGCCCAAAGTTCAATTACTATTAACCGTTTCTTGAGTAGTGATTCATCTTAGGTTTTATTGATACTCAATCCAATCATCTATTATTTGCAGATCAGTGGATCCCTGGCTAGAAAAGCTATCAGGGAACTGATGGCTAGAGGTTTGATCAGAATGGTTTCAGCTCATTCAAGCCAGCAGATATACACCAGGGCCACCAACACCTAGGTGTTGCATTTTACTGTATTACAGAGCTTTAAATGGGTTTTGTCTGGTAGAACTCTGTTTCCTTTAGCTTTAATGTTGTCTCTGAAAGATGTTAAACTCGAGGTGTTGACTGTTTCTGTGACACTAGGTTTTTTTTTTTTTTATCGGTGATTGTAATCAATATTGAGTTTATTTAATATGGAAATTTCTCATAATCTTAATCTGGTGGCATTTTTTCTACTATTTAACCTTTTTGCTCTTTTTCCTACTGATCTGTTGAGGTTCCGGCTTATCATTTTTTTTTTTTAAAGCATGACCTTGTCATGGTTGATCCACTGTTGACTTCAGGTAGAATTTGGGCATCTCTCCGATGCACCTATCATTCCGTGCTCTTATGAGTCAGCCTCAGTATTCAATGTCAAATTTTGAATGGTGCATGAGGTCAATGTTTAATTTTTTTTCGGGTTCTCTAAAAGTCACTTTAGGAGATTGTTATCGATGGTTGTAGGCTGAAATGGCATTATACCGCGCTCCTTGCAGAGTTCTTGATAGGCAATGAGATGTATTCTGAAATTAGTAGGTTAGACCTGTTGAGATCAGGCTAACTTAAATCATACCATTATGTAAGAATAAATCTAACCGTAACTTGGTTAGATTTCTTTAGGTTGGTAAGATTTATTCTTATCTAATGAAAGTTTGATAAGCAAAGCATTGAGATTTGTTCTGAAATGTGTAGGTTAGACAGGTAACAGGTTTAGATTTATATACTCTTGTGCAAGTTGCATTTATTCTTACCTAATGAAATCTTACCAAATACCAATTAGGTGGCCAGCCTTAACAAACTTAAGAAGAAATTGCATATACGGTTGTTGAATTTAATCTATTATATTCGATAAAGACTAAAAACTAGATGTCCTTGACTGAGCAAACCTAGGTAGAAGCAACCAATTGTATGCTTAGGAAAAGAAGAACGACATAAATCTTGCATTAGTGAAATTTACTCGTTGCATGGACAGGACCTTTTTTCCGGTCTGAAAGTTCTTTAATTTGTTGACTATTAAAGAAGTTTGATATACTTTTCCAAATAAATTGAAGTATCAATCAGCAGAGGTTCATACAAACGTTTTATGCACCCTGACTTTTTAATGACATCTTGGATGATGACTTCAAAGCAAGAGGAACGGAAATTCAAAATGGTAACTGAACAATTAGATGTGTTAATCAGTCGTGTTTCATGTTTCGTGGGTCATGTTATGACGCAGGTATTATACATTTTACATGAAATTGAACATGACACGTTTAATTATTTGTGTTAGGACACAACATGAATACAACCTTTTTTATTACATGGGTAACTCCTGATGCGACATGAAATATTTTTATAATTTAAAGCTTGATACGAAAAATCCCCCAAAAGGAACTAAAGTTAGAAATAAAATGCATTAAATTACTAGAAAATGCATTCAATAATTTGTCCGATATTACATAACCAACTGAATCATCACAAAATTTGAAAATAACTGTTAGCTATACAACCAAATGGTTTAAATAGGTAAATCGGATTGACAAGTGATCTATTTTTTTTTCCCATGCTAATTGTTTCCAACCCAAATTTGACCTGAACCTACTAAAAGTTGTACTTATATCTGCTAAATTTGTGTCAGATTATCATGTCGTGTCACAAATTGACACTCCTATGAAGAATTCAGGACTGTAAATTTTTCCAAGCACAAAGCCTCACAAGGCTCCTTACTCTGCCCTTTTCAAGTTTATAGAAGTCAAATTCCAAACATGAAACAAGTGCAGCAGTTCGAGCAGGGGCGTATCCTCTTGGTTACATGAGGAGGCTTTAGCCCCCCAAAATTTTCCAAAAATTCCATCCTACATATGTATTTTACTTTTAAATATTATTTCCGGGTACATAAAAATTTATTTTTTTATCATTTAGCCCCCTCAAAAAATTAATTAGTCCTCCCTCCAAATAAAATGTCTAGCTCCGCCCCTGAATTCGAGTTTGATTTATTAACAAATCGGGAAAGATTGTTGCAATGGTGGAAATTGGAATAACTAGACAGCGGCAATGGCCGGTGAATCCTCCACCTAATGTTGGCCAATTTGTTGAGCCTATTTTGTAATAATAGAGATACCCCTATAAAAGAAAATAAAAATAAAAATAAAAACAAATAAAGTTTTAGCATCCATTGTTCGGTCAAATACCGATCCCCCAGGTGGCAAAACTCTTTATTAGTATTAATTACATGCTTCTAAGTTTCAAACCTGAATTCATCAAAATGATGAACCCCATCCTTGAGGGCCTCTACTGCCCTTGCCCTAGAGCTTTGTGCAGGATGTGAAGCGCGGATTATGCCTCAACTAGTCAGGGTTCTTGGGCTGCTGAAGACTGAGTCACCACACAAGAAGTTCTCTTTTACCCTGTAAATCGTTACCAGAGGGATTCGAACAACCACATTGTGGGTGCCAGCAAGCAGACATCACGTCACCCAAGTCCTTTACCAGTAAGCAGACATCACGTCAAACCTGCATTCATCAAATCCAGCTCACGTTGTCCTGCATTGCTTGTGGTTGGCCAAATGGCCAGTCGTTATTATAATGGTGGCACAGCAGATTATTCCAACCATCATTAGCTGGCCAAATAAAAGCTGTATTTTTTGCTCTGAAAGAGTGTTAATCTCCCCCTAAATTCTTATTGTCCGTGTAGAATCTCCAATTTAAGCGGCCGACATGCGACACGTAGTTAATAAATCAATTAACACTTCCTTATGGACTGTACTATGTAGAAAGTTTTTGCATTAAAACTTGGGTTAATTGTACTTTGCCTTTCTAAATTGTCGTAGCTTTTCTTTGCACTTCACCCATTTAACTTTGGAAATATATATTAGGGATAATTATTAAAAGTACCCCTGAGGTTTGACGTAATTACAAAAAAAACTCAGCTAACTTTCAAAATTACAAAAAGTACCTTTCAGTGTTAAAATTAAGGGGTAAACCGTAATATTTTTATAAATATGAGGGAGGATTTTCAAATGTTTTTTGCTTATGAAGGGGTAAATGTTAGACAAAATAAAATCTCAGGGGTATTTTTGTAATTTTGAAAGTTAGTTGGGTTATTTTGTAATTAGGTTAAACCTCAAGGATACTTTTTGTAATTAACCCTATATATTATGTCACCTGACCTATTTGACCAAAAAGAAGTGACATATGTCATCTTATGATATGTCCAAGTCAAATCAAAAGGGCTTAAATGTAAAATTTTTAAAGTTAGGCATGCAAAAGAAGATTTTCCAAAGTTCAGGGCAAAATGCAATGCAAAACCTACTGGAGTTTGGTGATGCAAAATGTAATTATCCCTTAAAGCTTTGACATAGCATATTCAAAGGGGATAAGAGAATCATGATTCTAAAAGCTGCAGGAACTAAAAAAAAATTTAAAAATCAAACACAGGATCAAATTCAGTTTGCTAAGCTGAGCAATTTCCATTGAGTTACATTAAAACAATAGAGAAGAATAATTTCAAGTAAATTCAATTTTACTTGGAACTATATCACACAACAGCCTAAAGGGGCAACACAGATAAACATAATCCCACCATTCAATTTTACTCACTTTTAGCCTTTGACAGAGCTTTTTTCCTCTGCCCCAACATATACCCATACAGATGAGGACTACCAGGAACATAAAACCCTAGAATCAAAAGCGCATTGTAGTAATAATCAAACGAAAAATTCCACTTATTCGGCATCCGAATACTGTATTTCCCAGATTCCCTCAAATAAGGCAGCGCATTATAAATCAGACCTACCTCACTAGTAATCCCCGCAGGGTACAACAAGAGAAACGTGCTGTACCTCAACCAAAGCAGCCACGACGGCGCGAATCCGAACGCTTCCTTGAACCCAAAAATGAGTACCGGATTATTTCAGTGATCGACCAGCTGATCACCAAAGATCCGACGAAGAAATGAGTCCGGATCTCGGGGAAGCTGTACAGGATTCCCCAGGTGACGTATAATCTAGAGCTTACCTGCGGGAGAGTGGCGGTGACGGGAGATCTGACGATTCCGGTCAAGCTGTGGAGGATTTCGAGAAGCGCGGCGGATTGCGCGAGGATTAGAGGCTTCTCGACGGCGGCGTAGACGGATTGGTGGCCGGATTGTTTGAGAGTTTTGACGGCGAGGTAGAAGACTTGGAACCATCCGAAGAAGAGTATCCAGTTGTAGACGATGAGGTAGATTCGTCGGAGGGAGGAGAATATTCCGGCCATCGGAGGGGGACGGGTTTGGGGATCTGGAGATTTTTTTTTTTTTTTTTCTGAGAGAATTGAAATTGGGAGTGGAGTGTTTGGAATAGGAAATATGCAGTTTAATAGATTGTAGGCGGGTGAATTAAATGAACTTTAGGTGGGTGGATCAACTACTTATACTTATATAGTAGCTATCTATCTATCTCTTTTTTTTTTTTTGGGTGTTATAATTATTTGATTGAGCGACTTCAAACTAGGATACGTAATCAGTCCGATTTTAACTATTTTTTTAGTGGGGCGAGTCTCGAATTTGGTCAAAGTTGTTAAAATATGTTATAATACCTGATATATATGTGGACTCATATATTTAGCGTATATTTGATGTATAGTGAGACCATATATATGTGGAATCAGTCTTTAGGGGAGATTATAGTGAGACCATATATTATAGTGAGACAATGTGGACTCATCTCAACCCTCCCTTATCTATATCAATGGCTAAAATAAATAGGGGTTAAAACTACATTAAATATTTAATTAATGCAAAATAAGGGTATAATTGTCAAATTAACCAAGTGGGTGACCATCTAAATATAAAATCAGCTATTAGAAGAGAGAAAATCACGTGGGGAGAGAGAAAACCGTGAGAAAATCGCGCTGGAGAAAGAAAATCGCGCATGTGCTCTGCCATGCAGTATGTTGTACACTTATCAATAATTTGTTGTATACTTAACACTATTTTGCTGTATGTTTAATATAATTTTGCTGCATATTAAAATGGTCAAACAAAAATATGTGGGGACCATTAATTAAGGAATCAGTTATATATAGAGAGAGAGAATCACGCTCATTAACATGTGGGGACCGTGAATTAATTAAATCAATTATAGAGAGAGAAAATCACGCTCATTATTGTGTTGTATATTTAGCGTATATTTGATGTATACTTAACACTATTATGTTGTATATATTTAAAATATTTTTACTGCATATTAAAATGGCCAAATAAAAACATATGGGGACCGTGAATCAAGGAATCAGTTATAGAGAGAGAGATCACGCTCATTAACATGTGGGGACCGTAGATTAAGTAAAATCGGTTATAGAAAGAGAAAATCGCGCTCATTATTGTACTGTATATTTAACATATATTTACTGTATATTTAACACTATTATGTTGTATATTTAACATATTTATAATATATATTACAATTGTCAAACAAAAACATGTGGGGACCGTGAATTAAAGAATCAATTAACAAGATTATTCTCGGCAAACCAATAATTACGGTATGCCAAATAACAATAATTAAAAAATCAACAACTAATAAATACAAATCAATTAACTAAATTATTATACAGTAAATTATGTCTAACTATACAATAAAATTATGCTATGTATACATTAAACTATGTCTAATTGTACAACAAAATCAGCTTTCCTATATAGTAAAATTATGTCTAACTGTACAATAAAATCAGACCACCTATACAGTAAACTAAGTCTAACTATACAATAAAATCAGACTATGTATACAGTCACCCTTGACACGTTGTTCACAAAGCCATGATTAACAAAACACCAGTCCTAGCAAAAAAAAAAAGTGTCAGTGCAGAATATATAAAAAACATACGGTAAAAATTAACTAGATAAGCATTAAAACACATATAAGTATGCAGTGAAATCTCCTAAATAAGCATCGAAACACATATAAATACATAAATCAAATATTAACTAATTACACAGTAAAATACATCTAAGTATCAATCGAAAAACATATAATGTTAGGTATCGACCCCGCTGTCGTAGACGAACGCCATAGCCATTTCATTAATAGTCCGACGAACTTAACTATTACAAAATAATCCTACGGGGTAGGGATTACAGGCCTCTTTCTAATATTGCAATAAACCGAAAAATAAAGCCGTGCGATGCACACGCACAAGGAAGGCACTTTCCCATTCAAGCCACAAGAAAATAAACTAAAAGCTACAAAAGCTAAAAGTTACATAAGCAAAACCAAACAACCCACTTGCACTACTTGCGTGCATCGCGAAGGCCCGACCGGACCGGGGCTGATTACTTTACTTTAGCCCAAAACGCTGCCAAATAACAAGACAAAGATAGAAATAAATAGCAGCTATAAATAATGTAAAAGGACTGAAAAATAGGAAATAAAATGGAAGGATATCACCTGATGTTTCAAGCCGAGCTTAAAGCTCCGGCACATCAACAACGAGACGGACAGCCTCAAGGGTAGGCTCAGTTTGTGTGTAAAGGACCCTTCACCGTCGAAGAGAAACAGGCGCACCCAAGGTTGGCCACCACCGAGACCCCAACGCCGTCCGAACCCTTCGAATCACCCGAAAACCCACCGGAGAAACAAGCCCGAAACCCTAGGTCTCCAAACCCCTCGAACGGACGACAAACACCCACACACTCAACTCACAATCCCACAAAGTAGATCGAAGAGAGTACCCACAGAAACACTCAAGAAGCACACTGAAAATCTCACAAAGAAAAAATCAGAAGCTGGTAAGTTTCAAGGGAGAAAAGGGGCGCAACATACGGGAGAGAAAGATAAGAGTGTTTTTAGACTGATTGCAACAGTTGGTCTCATTTTGGGTTTGGAGATAAATGGGTATTTAAGTGGGGAACAAATGGTGTGGATTAAAACCACAAAATGGACGGTTAGGATGACATAAAGAGGATCCGCGGTTTTAATCTCGGGTCGGGTTGCACCGGGTGAATGAATGGTTGGTTGCTTCTGGGCTTGGTCTCAAATGGGGCCTGGACAAATGAGGAAATGGGCCAATAGGAATTGGGCCATATTCCAACATATAAGTATACATTTACCTATACAAAAATATAAGTATACATCAAATCTACAGAACATTACTTCGTCTTCTTCAACTAGAAAAAACCTAGAACCTCCACGGAGCCACCACTCCGTCACTAATAAATTAAACGGGTAAAAAAAATAAGATTGGAATTGCGAATTGGGAAAAAAAATAAGAAGAATGAAAAACGATAAGCCAATAAAAGATCATATCTCTAGTAAAACAAACAACTATGGTACTTCTGAAAAGCTGTGAAACCAAGTGAATTCAAATATGAGAAAACCTGTCTAAACAGGTTGAATTGGATTAACAAGTAGTGATCCTTTGTATGAATTTCCCTAAACATAAAAGACCCCACGAGGTACAACAAAATTGAACTTAATAAAAACTTAAAACAGAAAACACTCATTCTTCCTCCTCAATGACTTGGGTGCCTAATCCCTTCAACCCACCCTCGGGAATTTCTGCAACAGTCACGAGAGAGTAAAGCTCCTCTTTCGCATCTTCGTCATCATTCCTCTTTCGTGCGATGCGAACACGGATTCTTCTCCCTGGAGGCGACCTCCTCTTTCCTCCCATGGTTATCCTTCTCCACCATTGTTGCGTTTATGGAGGTGAAAGGCTATACTATTTTTTTGTTTTCTTTCTGAAATCTGTGGGAAGCCGATTCAGACGCGAAGAAGACAGTGAGAAAAGCTATAATTCAGGGTAGCTTTTTTTAATTTCATTTTACTATAAAATAAAATTACTATCTTACCCTTTAGTGATTTAAAAAATATAAAAAAAAGCCATTAAATTGGCTAAATCTCAACCATCTAAAATTTGAAATTTGTAGATAGAATTAGTCCACATTGTCTCACTCTAATTATGTGGTCTCATTTGATCATATTCCTATATATATATATATATGTATAACAAAGAATAAGTTTTACTTAATAATATATTACAACATCACTACATAATACATTTATTTCATTCAACATAAAAAATTCTCCTGAACAAAAGAAAATACAATGAATATAGAACAATAAAAGTCCTAGATCCGATTCAAATAACAACAATTTTCCATGGAATTACTACTTGCACGACAAAATAGAAGTAGACAAGTAAAAATACAGATTCTTTCCGAATTACAACGAAGAAAATCTAAATTCGTCCAACTCAAGCCAATAATCTTCATATGACAGGATAAAACAAATCGTACATGCCACAAGATAGGGCAGAAGAAACCATGCGACTTAGTCCACCTGGCTACTACAAGGGACTCATCGCCTCTTGTGGGATGGAGATCATGGGTTCAAAACCCCACTCCATCAAATTGCTCCACGGGGCATATGCGATCGTGTGGGTTTGATTCTGTGAGAGATCAACTATTATTAGATTTGGGGAGTCGAACAATTGTTTTCTTTAATTGGGAGCATCTGATTGAAGAAAACCTTCAATTACGAAGAGGGAAGATCGCTACTTCGACAAAAAGGAATAACACTATTCCGATAAGAGGGGCATAAAAACAAAGATATAACATCTATCGTTCAATTGTCTTATTTTTTATAAAAATGATGCCCTTGATCTTTATCCACACACTATGTTTACGTAGCATAATTTCAAACCAACCTCCTTGTTTTATTCCTAATTAACACATTTACTGCATATTTTTATTTAGTTACACACGCGCGCACCCGTATATATTGGAAAAAGTGGTAAATTTAATTTACTTACGAGTGTGTAAGATTTAGATGAACTAAGGGGCTCAATTGGCAAAAGTTACATATATACAATTCTTGAAAAAGTGGTATTCTGTAAGATTGATGTTATAAATTAGTTTTTTTCCTATAAACTAAATTATCCACTTCATATCTTAATATTTCTTATATAATCATTTTTGACTTGAGCTCCTTTAAGTTAGAGTTGGCAGAACTATTAATTCATGGTGTAAATCAAATAAAAAAAGGATAAAACTATTCAATGCCTAATTTTTATTAACATCATATATATTATTTGTCGATATATTCATTTTGAATCATATATTCAAGTCAATTGACAAGTTTGTCAACACACATCAAAAAGGTGACTCTAGTTATGATTGGATCTTGGCAATGCCATGGATTACTGGTTCAGTGGTTTGGGTTTTTTTAGGCCTTTTAATATTAATTGAAGCTACTATTATTTTAAAGAAAAGTAATAGATTTAACAGGTTTGTTAATCAGCATTTTAGGTAGATATGGCCCTATGGGCTATGGGCTATGGGCTATGATGCAAAGTTGACATTTTGTTGGCTAGTGAATCGTTATTGGGCTCCTAGCCTCCTAACGTGATTTCTGTTTGCTGGGCTGGACCCGATGCTTACTTTTCTTTTTTTTTTTTGGAGGAAACTAGAAATGTGATTTGAAATTGGGAAAATAAATAAAACTCCATTTGGATTTGGATTTTGGGCCCATTTTGATCATTTTGAAAGAAATATGGCTTTAATAGTATCCTAGTTCTTTCTAGATCCAAACTCCACAAAATCAATGGAAAAAATAAACAAAAGGTATATTTGTTTTTTTATTTTTAGTTCTTTTTGTTCTGGGAGAAAATCCATTTTGGGGAAACATAATGGAGAATCTATGCGTCAGGAAAAATATATGTTGGAGAACATAATGTATTTTTAATTTATATTGAGATACTTACAAAATAATAATATAACTTTTAGTTTTTAGAAAAAATATTTACTTTCCGAAAGTATTATTAGTGGTTGACAGTTTCAACGAGTAAATGAAAATTACAACTTTTGGGCATAAATTTAAGGGATAATTACAAAAGTGCCCCTGAGGTTTGGCCTACTTATAAAAAAATCCAGCTAACTTTCAAAATTACAAAAAGTACCCCTGATGTTTGATTCACTGTTAAAATTAAGGGGTAAAATGTCACATTTTTATAAATATGATGGGGGATTTTGAAATATTTTTTGGTTATGAAGGGGAAAATATTAGACAAAATAAAACCCCAAGGGTATTTTTGTAATTTTAAAAGACAGCTGGGTTTTTTTGTAATTAGGTTAAACCTCAAGGGTACATTTTGTAATTAACCCTAAATTTAATAAGATTCTCATTTTACTTAAGATCTATTTGTTTTAAGAAGGGAAAAAAAAGAAGAAAAAAAAGTTGATATGATGTGATGTAGTTGTATCATTGTATGGACCCATTAATAACAGGGCACGTGAAGTTTCACGTTCCAGTTTACCTACTCCTTATCTCACCGTCGTTCATATTTTCCTAATAAAATCTCCCATCTTTATTGTCATCAATTGGAAAAAAATGGAAAAAGAATCCCAATTATTGGTTTGTATAGTTACTATACTACTACTATTTTTGGAAAAACGTTATCATGTCACCCCCTCTCTCTCTCTCTCACACACACACACAATTTACTCCATTCTTTTTTTTCCTTGGTATTTGGATTTAAATTTTAGTTTGAAATAAAATTATAAATGTACGTTTCTGAAAATTATGTGCTTGTTTGTGAGTACTTTTGAGATGGATTTTTGGATCTAAAAGTTTATTTTAATAATAATTAATATTTGGTAGTTAATTTAAAATGGACTTTTGGATAAATAATTATTTCATAAAGTCCATTTTAGACAAGCCATAATAAAAGATTTTTTAAAAAATAACTTATCAAGAAGTCAATTTTGTTAATGGATTTATGCATAAGTGTTCCAACATGCGCTATAATAATAAATGGATTCTCACACAATACAACCTTAGTAATGTAAAAATATAATACATAAAGTTTCTTTTCAATAATGTTTACTTATTTATAATATTTTTAGCTCAAAAACAACTCTGATATATTTGATTTTTTGAGTGAGTGAAATTTAATTCTAGTTTGAGTTTGTTAGTGTTCAAATATATGTGGCTATCTAATTCCTTGTTTTTAAAGAATAAATAACTAAGTGTTAGTAATGATATTCTTACTTGAGAAAACTATTTAGCATACAATCAGTATAATTATGACACTGAACTTTTAAGCATTTTATTGTGCAAAAAAGAGAAAAAAAAAAAGGTGAAAAATACACTGAATTACAATATTATTTGTAAGAAATAAAATAGCGACACTTGTGCGGACAGGAAATCTGAAGCTTAAAAATGAACATGCACCCATCAAATCAATTTTACTTGGGACCTTCTCTTGGATTTGTACACCCAAATAATGATTGTCCCTCACCCGGATTTCCATCACCAATCACTTTCATTATCATTGTATTATCAGAGTGTTTACAATTTGTTAAAAGGAAAATGATTCTTAATTTATGGCTAGAAAAAAAAAATAGTTTTTAGTGTTTGCAAAAGTAGGGAGAAAAAAATACGGTAGATTTCTAATTCTTATTCTAGTTTTATTTTCACAAAGAACCGTTTCTATAATTTATTTGTCACACTATTAATTAATAAGGGAAAATTGTAAATTATGTTCGGTAACTTGATATCTTTAGACTTTTAAGCTATTATCAAATTTTGATCTTGGTTTAGTAACTTTAAACATTTGGGATATTTAGTCTGATTTTCATTAGAAAATTTTGATTTTTGTCGGAAGTAGCTGATATATATGGATCGGAATGTTTATGCATGACAATAATTTGGGGATTTTTAAAATTTAGTAGGAAAATTACCACATATTCGGTGATTGTATATTTAAGTTTGAGGGAAAAAATAAATAAATAAAAACAACATGTAAGTGGAACCTAAAATTTAAATTTCGGGATCCCTAAAAATTTGGCTAGATCCCCTCCGATGCTTATTTGTCATTTTTATTTATTTTTTGGTCAAACTTATATATGTTGAGGGCGGCAAATTTCTCTTCAAAATCAAAAGAAGACCCAATTTGTTGCTCATGTCATCAACATTCCGGTCCAAATAAGCAATTTCCTATACGAAATTAGATTTTTTTTGGGCAAAAATCGGACCAAATGTTCCAAATTTTTAGGCCTTGTTTTTTTTTGATGCTTCTCATTTCCATTTTCAACTATTCATAAAACTCGAATCATCTTTGGTTATAATATTTTTCAATGAAAATCATCATTCACGTTTTTAATTTTCACATAAAACAAAATTCCAACCCTATAATATCAATTATCAACTCGATACACTACCCAACATTATCAATCACTATTTTTTATATTTTCATCCAATTTTACATGTGAGACGCATCACCTTATCCCCTCCCAGAGAATACGTGCTAAAAAGACTTTTAATTATTACACTTCCATAACACATCTTGGTTAATCATAACTTAACCAAATAGCTTACACTAAAATGAATGCTTAAGATTTGTTGGTCAAAATTCATACAAAAAAATTACCATACGGACTTCAATTATTAGGGAAAGATTGTTCTGAAATTTATCTTAACAATATGTTTGTCTTTTTCTATTTCGCGGCTGAAATTATATTGACGAGTTTCTTTGTGATTATATACACAATAGACGGGGCAAAAAGATAATTAATATATCAACATTTATAGAAGATTTTGACCCTAATATTTTGAAAAATTGATTTATAGGATATCAATCTTTCGAATTTGGACAAAACTTGATTTTTTTTTATTTAGCACGATTTTAAAAGCAAACGTTATATATAATTTCATTAATGTGTCAAACAAGTTGAAACATTTGATGGGACTTCAAAATATCTTTCTACTTTCACCCACTAATCATGTGACTATATATCAATTGACAAGTACCACTTGTATCGATAATTATTATTGAAAAAAAATATAAATAAATATGAACGGTTGAGTTCATTTCTTATGCTTGTTAATAGAGTTGGCAAAAACCGGATCACCCCACATACAAGGCTAGGTTACGTTTCATTTTCTGAAGTTCGAAAGTAACCTGACCTACTTTTGGCTAAAAACTCTACAAAATATTTAATATTTTACAAAATGTTTGAGAACTTATAAACTTAAAGGTTTTTTAAAAAATACTTTTTAATTTTTAAAATACAATGCTAGGAGCTTTTAAGTTATTTTTGAAAAATATGAGGATTCTAACTTATTTTTAAAATAATATCTTATTTTAACAACCTCTTTTTACGCCGACTCGAAATTTTGACTAGCCCGATCCGACCCAATTTTATGAATTAGCCCGTTGGATTTGGCATGGTACCCCCCCCAACCTATTGTCACTCTAGTGGTGTACAATATTTTCCAAATTAATGGGGCATGCTTATTATTTTTGTATTGAAACCGATATGTGCATCAAATTAATATTAACTACTATAGAATATTTTTATATATGAAAACTTATTTGATTTTAATGTTCTTATTATTCATTTTATTCTGACAGAATGCTCTTATTAGTTATTACTATGATATACTCATATCGTTCCAAATTGAAAAGAAGAAAAAAAAAAGATTTGCAATTTTAATATATTATTTCACTCATGTTATTTGTGACTTTACATTTAAACCCATTAAAGAAGACCTAAAAAGGTATGAAATTTTATTATTGAAAGTAATAATTTCTCTTATGTTTACTCGCTAAAATCCGATACCAAAACATAAAAAGTTAAGCATATTAATCTAATGTCCCATTTATTTCTTTATCAACCGCAAGCAACAAATTTGGCTGAACATGGACATGCTAATTTGCAACGTGGAATGAAAATAATTTCAAATAATTTCAAATACTCTTCCTCTTAATGATTATGTCCTTAGCTCCAATGATCCTTCCAAGGAGTTCAAGGTTATGGCCGTTGCTGCCCGAAAATGTTGGTCAGATATGTGCGGATGAAGACGATCAAGTTAATGCAAATAAATTGGAAGCTTTAAAGACCAAGTTAGGCGACTCTTCAACTGCTCCGATTGTCTTTCACTCAAGTGATTCGTCAGAAGCATGAACGCTCTGGCAATTGTGGCTGGAGGATCCTGGGCCGATATTCCACAAGATACATCAGACCATCAGGAGGATACTCAAGCACGTGCAAAAAAAAAACACACGACAATGTCATTCGAAAATCCTCTAGAAATAAACGTCCATCATTTCGATTGCGATTTTAAGTTATTTATGTTGTTTCTTTTATGGGTACTCTTTTTCCTATCAAAGGTTTTTTTCCAATGAGTTTTACTTTGATAGATTTTAACGAAACCCCTTTTAAAGCTAACTGATTGGCTTGTAAGCAGTGCACTACATTTTCTTTTTTAATAATATTTTGCATTTATTCAAAAAATCTAATGTCACGTTTATTTCTTTGAAATATGATGGTGGACTTAGTTATCTGATTTTGATATATATAAATAATTATTGATTGGTGCCATAATGATATGTTCAATAATTTTACTAGAAAATTTTCCCAAAAAAATAATAATTAATTTTACTAGAATAAAGACAACAACTAGAAATCATCTAGTAACTTGGATCAACTCTTAAGTAACATGGTATGTCTCAGGGCTCACAGTAATCGGGTAAGAATTGAAATTCCTATTTTACCCATTCATGCATGATGTTTGGAAAATATCAAAATATTTCCATATGTATTTATTCTCCTATCAATAACTTGTACCAAGTTAAACTTTTGGAATTACAATCCTTGATTTGATTTCAATGCTAAACATCTGACGATTAATTTATTTTTAACAAAAAATGCATGTAAAACTTATTCATGAGATATGGCACATCAACATAGACGGACTTTAGAGAGAAAAAAAATCTTGCATAATTTACCTTATAATTACTATTTATTTGGTGTAAATTTCTCGTGAAGTTCGAGAGAGAAAGACATAAATGTGTCTAAACATATATTTGTGTATGCAGATATACATTTGTGTTTTTTTCTTTCCAATTTCAAAAAAATTCACAGAAACTAAATGTAGAGGATCAATTTCCTAATTATTACAATGAATAATAGTTGAACTTCAAAATGTTTGAAAGTTTGAACAAAGACTCTGCATCTGACTAGTTGGCTAATTAGATACTAACCATTTTGGTACCACTCAACTTTCTTACGGTTTTGATTTATGTTCTATTTCGATTTTGATATTTTTTTTTTTTGAAAAGTTACATCATATGTGGACAACTGGACATATTTTAAAATTTTAAGGGATTCTGGTGGTACAATTGAGTAACATCTCATTACCGACTGGTATTGAAAATATCATAGAATTATATGTGATGTACATTATGTAAAAGATTTTTTGGGTAGACAGCTAAAAGCACAATAATAAAAATTATGAGCGCTTAGGCTCAAAATGGACAATATATATCATGCTAATGTGGATAACGAGACGAAGCTCCCAACATATAACACAAATTGTGTGAACTTGTATTTTAGTAATGGGCGTTACATTTTTCAAAATTGGCGTTTCTATATACTTATCTCTCATATTATTTATCAAGAAAATCCATAACATTGTTTGATTCTTCATATGACAACTTGAACATACATAAACTTGCAATCGTCAACAACAATGACATGAATTATAGTGAAATGATCCTCATCCAATAAGAAACTTGTCTAGTGGTATTAAATCCATTTACGCCTCATAAATATATATTGCTCGACAAAATGCATATAGGACCCTTGATTGAGAAAAAAATCTTTTATAAATAAATAAATAAATTCTTAACAAATCACAGCCACTCATAGAAAATCAGACAGTTTTTTTTTTTTTTTCATATTTTGGGGCGCTAATAAAGATATTCATATAATTACAAAAGTCAGTGTAAGTACATATGAAATGGACATGTGTTTGGCCCCCTCTTGTCTAATTTCAGACTAGCCTTGAAACGTGGACGATAAGCAGAAGCCAGACCTCTTACAATGGCATTTATACGTAGGGTCGAAAAGCAAATCAAGTTACTCGATATTCGATTCGACATCGATGGTTAAAGTTCGTTTAAACTCGGTTCGTTAACCAAACTAACCTAGGTTAGACACATTTTTTCGTTCGATAAGTTGTAAAACTCGGCTCAAGCTTAACTAAATTAGTGAAAAAAATAAAATATATATAAAAATATCAAATTACTCGAGCTCAATTCATGTTCGACTCGACTAAAGCTCGTTCGAGCTCGATTCGATTAATAACTAAACCAAGCTTAAACACAATTTGTGAAGCTTGATTAAAATTCAAACAAGCTTGAAAAGTACTACTTTCGGCTCGCCTCAACCAATGTTTTGAAACCCAGACCGGATCGGCCAGTTTGACCGGTTTAACGGGAAACCTGTCACATGTCCGCTCCGGTTCTATATTAAAATCGTATGGTTGAAAAACTGTTGCCACCTGGTCAAATCTGGTAAAAAAAACCCAAAAATCGGTGACCCGGTTAATCCAGTTCTTTTTTTTTCAAAAATTTTCTTTATTTTATTACAAAAAACAAAAAGGTGTTTGGTAAATTTACATATAATTTTTCCTTATATTCAATTTATATATATATTTGGATATTATAATTTATTAAGTTTATTATATTTTTATTTATACTTGTTATTTTTTTACATTTGTACTTGCATTTATCTTTTACATGTGTACATATATGTGTATGTATATGAGTCAATCGGTTTTTTTAGAATGATTTAACCGGTTGAACTAGTGACCGAATCACCTAATTATTAATCCGATTCGATGTCCGATCCGGGTTTAAAAACATGGGCCTCAACTCGTTTATACTCCTGTATTAGATACATATTTTCACTTATAAGATTTTTTTTTCTCTCTTTGTATCCTTTTTTTCTATAAATACTCACCACATTTGACAAATGACATAAATAAATAGCAAAGATTGCAAGATTTCCCGTGAAAGCTCACAAGCCAATAAAGCTACCACCTTTCACCACCTCCATTTGTGCAATAAATCTTCAACTTCTCCATTTTCATTTATTTTTCACATTTTCATTTCAAGATTCTTGATTATTCAAGTAATTTTCATTTAGTCTTGGAATTTCCAACAGGGGTTGGCATAAAAATCCTTTCTTGAGCTTCCTAGGTACAATTCTTTTCTTTCATATGAAAAAAGAGTAATTAAATTAGTGTAAAATAACGTTAATTAAGGGTTTTACCAACTGGCAAACTTGTATAATTTAAACTTGTTTCCCATCTTTGTGTGATCTATACTTTACTTGGTTACTTAGAATTACATTTCTTGATTTTTGCACTTTACTAAACTTGTCTACTTAACCCTTAAAAATGTGATCTTTATGTTATTTTAAGTTTTTAACCTTTAATCCATTTATTTCAGTGAGTAAATTGCAATGGATGCTTGCTGTGCGACATTGAAACCCAAAACCCATTTGAGCAAAAATTGGGAAAATGGATTTTGGGGAGAAAAAATTAAAAATAATTGTGTTTGGGCTAATAAATTGGGGAAAAAATTGAGTCTTGAGAAAAATGGGAAGAAAATCAAGCATGGGGTTGCTTATTCTGTTCTCACAAGAGAAAGCAGCAAAGAAACAAGGGTTAGTTTTCTTGTTCTGTTTTTTTTTTTAATTTTATTTTCTTTTTTGCCCCTGAGTTTTGGTTTTTTGGTCAAGTTAGTCCTTATTTGGGGTTTATTGGAGTATTTTCAGACACTAGAAGCACCAAGATTGGAAAGAAAAAGGGCCAATCCGAAAAATGTGGCTGCAATTATTTTGGGTGGAGGGGCAGGCACGCAATTATTTCCACTTACAAGCAGAGCAGCGACACCAGCTGTAAGAATCCATTTTCTTGATCATGAGATAATTTATTTCCAGATTAATGCATCTTTTTTTTTTTTTATGTTATTATGTTTAATTTCAAAATAATACATTTAGATTCCATAAAAAAAATAATCAACTATCTTTCAAAATTAGAGATACTTTTATAATTTTTTCTATTTCACAAATTGCAACACGGGTGTTTGTAAATTGTAATACCTTAATGAGTATTTATAATTTTTGAAAGATAATTAGATTTTTTTTCTTTTTTTTTTTGTGATTGGGCTAAACATCAGTAGTAATTTTTGTAATTTACCCCTTAAGAGGTGTTTGTCTAAGCTTATTCAAAAGATCTTATAATCTCATATATCTTATAAGATGTTAGATCTTATTTTGAGAATACACTGTTGAAATATTTGGATAAAATAAGACGTGGAACTTATAAGATGTTAGTAACGACAGTTTTGTAATTAAAATGGTCAAAATCGAATGAAGCTCTTAAAATAAGATGGGATCCCCCATTGTTTCTAAAAAAAAAATGGCAGTTTTGTAATTAAAATGGTCAAAATCGAATGAAGCTCTTAAAATAAGATGGGATCCCCCATTGTTTCTAAAAAAAAAATGGCTTATGAGATCCTGACATCTTATTTTGGGAGCTAACAAAAAGTCGAATCCCTTTTAGAGAGCTTATAAGATGTTACATCGTATATGATGCTTCGAAGAGCTTATAAGCTCGGCCAAACACCCTCTAAGTTTAATTTCTACCAATGCCATCTTTATTTTGCCTCATTTTAGCCTTTTATCACTAAATTCAAGATCTATTCTCAATTGGTGGCCCTGATATAAGGTTTGTTAATTTGGCTCTACTCAATGTGATTTAATTTTTCTTTTTTTTTTTTTTTTTGTGGTGATAGGTTCCGGTGGGAGGATGCTATAGGCTGATTGATATCCCGATGAGCAACTGCATTAACAGTGGCATTAACAAGATCTTTGTGCTGACCCAATTCAATTCTGCGTCTCTAAATCGACACATCTCTCGCACGTATTCCGGAAATGGTGTCAGCTTCGGGGATGGATATGTTGAGGTTAAGACCTATATAATCATGCATTATTGTGAACTGATAGTAGTAACACCCTAATGCATCTTAAAAACATGTTTATTAGTATAAAACGGGATCATATCTATGGAAATAGCGATTTTCTTACAAGTAGTTTGTTATGATTTTTGTGGAGATATCGACGAAATTAGTCAGAGTGGCATTTGTTGTTCAATAACTACACGGGATAATCACATAAAAATCCTTGAGGTTCGGTCTAATTATAAAAAAACCCAGATATTTTTGATAATTGCAAAAAAAACCTTAAGGTTTGATTTCACTTACATCTCTGGATTTTTTTGTAATTACCCCCTTAAATTTAAGAAATAATCAAACCTGAGGATTTTTTTTGTAATTTTGAAACATCTCTTGATTTTTTTGTAATTAGCCCAAACGTTGGGGGTGTTTTTGTAATTACCCCTTGTAATTACTACCCTTAAATTTTTCCTAATTACCATAAAACCCCATTATCTTTGATAATTACAAATTGCACCCCATTAAGGGGGTAATTTATACAGCAAATGTGAACCTCAAGGGGGTATTTGTGATACAATGGGGAAGTATTTGTAATTTTTAAAGATTACTGGGTTTTTTTTGTAATTCAGCTAAACCTCAGGGGTGGTTTTTGTAATTACCCCTAACTACTTTAACCCTCCGTTTGTCACTCATGTAAAAAAATATACTCGTTCCAGGTTTTGGCGGCGACTCAAACGGCAGGAGAAACCGGAAACCAGTGGTTCCAGGGGACAGCAGATGCTGTTAGGCAATTTATATGGGTATTCGAGGTAGTTTACTTGATATCAAATCATCGGGTCTTTAATTCCGATTCTCTAAATGTGCGAATTGTGTTGTCGACCTTGAAATTTTTAACTGATTCTTGTAGGATGCCAAGGCGAAAGATATCGATAACATCTTGATTCTATCGGGGGATCATCTTTATAGGATGGACTATATGGACTTTGTTCAGGTATATTGATCTTTTAATAGAAAGTGTTGTTATTATGGTATTCACGGTGATTGGATATCTAAGTCCCGTCTAATGCTTAAACAGAATCACATCGATCGAAATGCTGACATCACCCTTTCTTGTGCACCGGTTGGTGACAGGTTTGTTGAGCTGCTTAATTAGTTGTGTTTTGATGTTTTCAGTTCGACAGTTCAAAAAGATTATAAAAAGGGATAATTACAAAAACACCCCTTAGGTTTGGGCTACTTACAAAAAACACAGATATGTTTCAAAATTACCAAAAAAAAAAATCATCAAGTTTAATTTTGTCTTAAATTTAATATTTTTATATATGTGAGGGGGTTATTGTAATGTTTTTTTCTTATGAAGGGGGAAATGTAAAACGGATCAACCTCAAGGGAGTTTTTGTAATTTTCAAAAACCTCTAGGTTTTTTTGTAATTGGCCCGAACCTCAAGGTTTTTTTTTTTTTTTTTAAATTATCCCATAAAAATGAAAGTGAAGAAACACAACTTTTGCTATTGGTTTTACATGTCCTTTGTTTTTTTATCCATCTGATAATCATATCTAAAAATGTCAATTTTTAATTCTAATTCCCAGCCGAGCGTCAGCGTTTGGGCTGGTGAAGATCGACAGCAGAGGTCGGATAACTCAATTTTCCGAAAAACCTAAAGGTGCTGATAAGAAAGCAATGGTAAGCTCAATTGTATTTGGAATTTGAGTTTGCAACTTTCTTACAACATAGTACAATTTCAAATTCAGCATAAACTAACAAAAGGCGCGCAAGAATAGACCGAAATTTTTCAAATCATTAATGCAAATGATGCTAGTTTCTTGTAACTCGTTATCTTCTGAATATTTACTGCAGCAAGTAGACACCTCAATCATCGGATTATCTCCACAAGACGCTTTAGAATCTCCGTACATTGCTTCTATGGGAGTTTATGCATTTAGGACAGATGTACTATTGAGGCTTCTTAAGTGGGGTTACCCTAATTCGAATGACTTCGGATCGGAAATCATACCCTCTGCAGTAAAGGAACATAATGTGCAGGTTGGAGAGCAAATTTCATTTCATCTCACTTTTTTACGTAAAACGAAAGAGTTTTAAAATTTTTCGTTTTCTTAGTTTTGTTTAAGGTTTTTAAGATGACATTCTTGTTGCAGGCATATATATTCAGAGACTATTGGGAGGATATTGGCACAATAAAATCATTCTATGATGCTAATTTAGCTCTTGCGGACGAGGTTGATCCAATTGTCCTTTTTCGGTGAAATGTGTGATTAAGTGGAAATTTTAAATATTGTTTTGTATGAGGTTTATTAGGGATTTCATGACAACTGGAATTAAGACTGGAATGTGTTTCTTGCAGTTTGCAAAGTTTGAATTTTATGATCCAAAGACTCCTTTCTACACATCGCCTCGTTTCTTGCCACCAACTAAAATCGACAATTGCAAAGTAAGCTATGGATAATTGGTATTTTTTAAAATGTCTATTTATGTTGATGTTCTGATGGTTTTAACCATGTTTCCCAGATTAAGGATGCAATAATCTCACATGGGTGCTTCTTGCGAGAATGCATTGTCGAACATTCTATAGTAGGCGAACGTTCTCGTTTGGACTCTGGTGTTGAGCTGAAGGTGAGAGCATATCATGCTTACATTTTCCATTGCATAAAAAAATTAGGGATTATTACAAATACTACCCCTGTTTGGGTTAATTACAAAAAAAAACCCACAGTTTTTTCAAAATTACAAAAAAAACTGTTGAGGTTTGATTATGTATTACACTTTACCCCTTCATAATCAAAAATATTTCAAACACCCCCTTACATTTAACACAAAATCAAACCTCAGGGTTTTTTTTGTAATATTCAAATATCCCAAGGGTTTTCTTGTACTGAATCCAAACCTCGGGTAGTTTTTGTAATTATCCCTAATATATATAAATATTCTCAAAGAATTTCTGTGTGATATTAAATATTATAAATCTTGTTTCTTTATTACAGGATACATTGATGATGGGGGCTGATTATTACCAAACAGAATCAGAAATTGCCTCACTCCTGGCACAGGGGAAAGTCCCAATTGGGATTGGAAGAAATACCAAAATAAGGTGAGTTGGCAGGTTCATGTTTGGATGACATTTTAAGAAAAATGAGATTCTAACAGAAAATATAAATCTTTCTTTTATTTATCTGCAGTAACTGTATTATCGACAAGAACGCAAGAATCGGGAAAGACGTTATCATAAAAAATAAAGATGTAAGTTCACTTTAATCATTTCAATCTGATCACCACAAAAAAAGAGCCTATGTTCTGAAAATGATCATTTCCCTTTGGCCAAACAGGGTATTATTGAAGCTGATAGACCAGAGAAAGGATTCTACATTCGTTCGGGGATTACTGTTATAGTCGAGAAGGCAACTATCGATGACGGAACAATCATATAGATTGTTTCATTTCCTATTTAGCATCATCTCTGGAGTGGTTTGAGGCTAAAATTCGACGAAATATCAACTGGGGCGACGGCGACGAATTGAGAACATATTGGTGGGAAAAGCTTTCTCTGGCTACTGTAAAATGATCAATGAGGGTCTTAAAAATAAATCTGAGGCTGCACTAACAAGTGCTACTGCTTGACTGCTTCTTTTTCCCTTTTTTTGTTGCTCTCTAGTTAGAAGAAATAATATATATGAGCTAAAATTGGGATTTCTGCTGCAATAATGTTATGTAATGAACAAGATTAATGATTTATGGCTTGTACAGAATGTTTTGTGATTAATGCACAAACCTTTGGTTAATTGTTAGGGAATGGTTTTGTTCTCCAGGAAATTAAACCAAATTTAATATTATGTTTTAAATAATAATTTTTTCCAAAAAATATTTTAAAAGTCTTTTGATCATCTTTTGCATGCATATATATACATATATGTACATTGATTTACATTTTTGAAAATCAATTATAAATATTTTAAATTAGTAAAAAAGTAATATATAACAGTATAAAATGATGATTAGACATCATTATTGATTAATTAGATGAAATGATATTGTACAAGACATCTACATAGAAAATATATTTCCAAAAGAAAAACCCTAACATTCGGTCAAATAATATACCAAATCATCCATTTCCGCAATGAAATTTAACATAACATACTACTTATTACACAATGCACAACATTGTAGTGTTATGGTTGAAAACCCATCTTCAAAATATCAACATGAATGATTCATACAGATGATTCGAAACCAAATCATCCATTTTGGCCATGTCATTGCAGATACTCAAAACCGGGCTTCTTCAATGAAGAGTAATACTCGTGGCCACTGGGTCCAATGCAAAGAATATAGCGGTCCGATACTCACCTGATTGGCCTATTATCACTTTCTTATTGGCCCCTTTGTGAAGATAACCACCTCAACTTCAAGTAGGTAGAATGCCCTTCAGAAATCAACTATTCTTTACCTCTGTTATCTCACTACCAAATAAGAATTTTCAAACAGTTGGTGTCAAATGTTTAAAAGTTACTGATTAGCATAAAATAAAGGGAAAAAAGAAAAAGAAAAAAAAGCCATCGAGACGAAATCTTAGTTCATAATCTATCTTACATTAATCTACATAAACAAATCATCAAGATTCAAAGATACAAACAAAATTTCAGGACAGAAGAACCTTCATTCCGAAAACAGTCTTGAACTAGTCAAAAAAGATATGCCCTAAAAAAAACTTCAGAATAACAGTGTCAAATAAATAAACACTTTCTGATGAAAAAACCAGACCAAAAAAATGCAACTTGAGATCTTGATAACCGAACACTTGCAAATAACCGTACATCTTCTAACATCATGAAATTTTTCTGATAGCATTTGTGTTCCAAACGGTATAAGAGCCTCTCTTCTGGATCTCGCACGGTTGAGAACAGGTCAAAGCCCTTCCCATCAGTGCCATAGCTGCAATGCTGGGAAACTGCTGCTCTTTTGGGAATTTCTCCACTGCTAATTTCGAACGTCGTGGCTCAAAAACCATAACTTCAGGTTTCTTTTCGGTAATCCTTGGTCCATTACGCAGCCATCTTTGTATCCAAGCATGCGACATCAATACATCCTTGTCATTTTTCGCGTCCTCTATAAGTTCCACATCTTTGACACGGTGCTTGCTTGGAGTTGGTTCTGAGCTAGTTATGCTACTTTTGGGAATTCTGCTGAATGACTCGTTTATTTTTTCATGAGATGAATTTTCGGTTTTTGGGCCTTGAGCATAGGAGTTTGAAGAGCTCGGTTTGAGACGCTTAACCCATCTGTCGCCTGGATCTTCATTTGGGCAATAGTCCAGGCTGCAGTCGGACTTAGGTTTGGGCTGCTCAAAATGGACCAGGAGTTCGTCCGTCTCTAAACTCTGAGTTTTTGAGGGGCTATGGCACAGATTCTCGGACGAACTTGCTTTACCTGGTAAGGCGGGAACCTCCAAGTTGATGTCGGATAGCTTGATATTTGGCGGTTGATATTTAACTTCTTTTGAGGAAGTAACATTAATCCAAGGTGGTGAATTTGACTCCATATTGAAGGCCTACACCAAAACCAATGATCGTTAGAGCAGCTTAAGGGCTCCTCACCATGTATGCTCCAAAATTATAACAACCAAGTCATATACACAAGGTCTATAATTCTGCAAAATGCACGGTTTGCAAAATAGTCCTGTAAGGCTGTAACAACAAATCACAAGAATGCACATCCAAGTATTGATATGATTTTTAATGGGATTGAAAACCCCTTTCTACAAACATTGATGTGTGCACATACATGCTATTCATGCAAATATTGCAGAACTACTCAATGATAGTGTTCGGAATTACAAGAGTGAAAAGAGTACCTTAGTTGATGCGGCAGAATATGAACCTACAGCAGAGAAAGAGATATTTATTCCTTTGTTAAACGCATATTTTTCCAGGTCGAACTTATATGACACCATATGAGACGACGATTCAAAAAACTTTCCCTTTGGCATAGCAAAGATGCTATCCGTTTTTCCAGTGGAATTAGTTTCCATCCACTTGGGAGGATTCTTTGAAGTACCTTCTCCCAAAGGAAACTGAATCCCACTTTTATAGTCGACAACAGCTTTACCACGCCTTTCCGAACTCGTTTTGACAATTTCATCAACAATTTCAAAAGTTTTAGTCTCAATCACTCCAAGTCGTTTGACAGAACTAGAATAAACATCCAATCCATTTGTTAGATTATCATCTTTAGTAGCATAGTCAAGTTCCTCGTTTTTAGTAACATCGTGGCTACGTGTTTTTCGTGCCGTATCAAAGCTTCTTGACATCCAATGAGTCATCCAAGTAGATTGGTAAGAAGATTGCACAGTTTGTCTCTTCGTCCCATTCGTATCAGTGACTGATTGCACGGCTCGATCGGACATGATGATCACTTGGAGTCAGTTGAAGTTCTACCTTATTTAAGCAAATTTGAGCCTGGAAAAGAAAATTAAAAAGGCAAATGTTAGCAAAGACAACCGTGGAAACGTAACACTTCATCCTTCCTAGCAACACAAAAAGAAGTATTCAAGGAAAAACTCAATTAAAATAGTGATTCAATAAATATTTTCTTTAAAATATTTATCATAGTATTTCTTAGCCGTATTTGGCTAAAAAAAACTATCACTATTTTCATAAATTTCAGATCCATTTAGGGATAAAGGGTTCAAGCTACTCGATACTCGGCTCGAGATAGTCGTTAAAAGCTCGTTTGAGCTAGGTTCGTTAACATAACGAGCCAAGCTTGAACACGTTTTTTCATTCAATAAGTTGTAAAGTTCGGCTCGAGCTCGACTCAATTAGTAAAAAAAAGAGTAAAATTATGTAAAAATATCAAACTACTCGAGCTCGATTCGTGTTCGGCTCGACTAAAACTCGTTCGCGCTCTATTCGATTAATAATCAAACCAAACACAAACACAATTTTTGAAGCTCGTTTAAAATTCAAACAAGTTTGAATGAACAGTACTACTATGTTCGGCTCCACTCGCCTCGTTAACACTCCTAGATCCATTGTAAACAGAATAGCCTTATTTATTATTAATATAATATTTTTCATTAAAATTCACATTTCACACTACATGGATGAACAGAAACACCAAAATGGGACCAAAATAAACAGAACAACTCAAAATGTTAGCTAACAATTAAATCTCCATTTCTCAGTTCCAAAGATCCAAGCAGAAAGCACTGGAACGATAAGGAAAAATAAAGATCCGTCAAATAGGAAAACCGGAAAATTTCAAGCAGTAAAGCACTGACAAAACCGCTATACAACAGATTACATACACTAAATAGTCTTATCCAACAAATAAAATTCAAAAAATCGTACATGGAGTCAACTCACCTCTCTGTTGACTCGATCCTCGAAAATTCAATAATCCATTCTTTTGCAGCTAAATTCTGAGGTCTGCGCGGGGAAATCGGAACAGATAATAGAGATCGGGCTCAGAAAAAATTGTTCGGTAACGAAAACAAGCACACAGAGCAGAGAGAGAGAGAGACTGAGAGAGGAGTAGTTATGGAGACGAGGTAGCTAATAGCTTCTGGGTGGGTCCCATTTCTCGTGCACTTTTTGTAACTTTTAGCCATTTTCTAATTGCTGATTATGAAATGTAGTGATGGTAATGGTCAGCGTGCAACCCGGTGGTGAGACCAAAAGCGTGACTTAAGTTTAATTTATGTGTAAAAAGTAAAATAATATAGTAAAGCTGCAAATATTATTTTATATTTATAAGTGGTGATGACATTATATTTAAAAATAATAAAATTTTCAGTCCAATCTTTATGATAAGTGTGCAATTTTATTAACTTTTTATTATTAGGAATATATAAAAAAAATACCTTTAAAATTTAGACTAATTATTAAAAAAACCAATATGTTTCAATAAATATGGCATAACAAACATTCGTTAATATTTTTATTTATTTAACAAATACTCCTTTTCTGATTGTGCAATTTGTATAACCTAAACAAATATCAAGGGGGATGCTTGTGATATTAAAACAATAAATAATTGTTTTATATTTTTTTTAATCAAAATGAATTTTCATTCATTTATCATAAGAAACTTTCAAGTGATAAATGAATGAAAATTCAAACCTAAATAGATCCAACATTTACTGATCTAAAACAAAAAAATTAAAAATTTAGATAGATCTAACTGAACAGTAAAAATTATAACTTCGCAACGGATGCACTGACAAAACACGTACTAAAGATGATATCGTTTTTGTCATTCATCATTGGGTAATAGTTTATCTGATCTTCTGAACAAAATCCCACAATCAAACTTATTAACGAAAAAAAAATCATCTATTGGGGACAAATAAAAGTCACCTATTGGGGTCAAATTTATTTTGATTAAAAAAAAGAAGATGGAGGAGCAAAAGCGGCTAAGGTTTCGAGAAAAGAAAGAAAAAATATTTTGTAATTAATTCTTGTTATTAGAAAATGAATGGGAGATAATTACTTTTTTTTTTAATCCAACAAAATCAGAGTTTTTTAGGATAAGGAAAAGAAATAAAATATCCCAAACTTTGCCACTTGGGCAGAATGATGGCCCCTTTTCGAGGACACAAAATATCTAAACCGTGAAATATCTTGTTTGGTTTACTATTCCCATTCAGATAAACTTAATAATAATATCTTGCAGTCAATCTAATAAGAACGCCATTTGCGATTGGAACAGTTGGACTGCGGCGCCGTGAAGAGCCAAGCCAGCCGTCTAAACAAATAATAAACCTAAGGGATAATTACAGAAAGCCTTTAATATTTGGGCAAACTACAAATAAAAAAGAAGTTTTTAAAATTATAAAAAAAAACCCTAAAGTTTGATTGTGTCTTAAATTTATAGAGAGTGGTTGTAACATTTTGATAAGTGTAAAGGTGGCTTTTGAAAATTTTTTTATATAAAAGCAAAAATATAAGACGGACCAAACTTAATTTTTTTTTTTTTTTGTAATTTCAAAAATCATTGATATTTCTTTTTGTAATTAACCCAAACGTTTTTTTTATTATCCCTAAACCTAATCAAGAAAGTCAATTTATAGCATACAACATTAGGGTCTTAAGTCTGTAACTACGTTATCAAACCAATCCAGTGTATACTTTTACAAATTGTATACAACCTGATAATTTTATAAATTTATAATCCACCCCATGGTGTTATTTGTTATCCAATTCGGTTGTTAAACTTAAAATAATTAATTTGTCTCTATAACTCCATAAAAATTACATTTGTCGCCCTTCGAGCCAATCAATATCAATTTTAGAAAGGTGAATTGCTTAATCCCATTTTTCTGAATGGAACTTAGTGTGATGTGTTAGTGTGATCCACATCATGAATGTACCTTAAGAATTACTCCATCAAGCCACGAGAAATTCAGAGAAAGCAACAAAACGTTGTCTCAAACCACGAGAAGATCAGAGAAAACAACAAAAAATACACGCAAAACTTGGTACGCAGAATATAAAATAAGAATTTGGTCCTTATTTTATATTTTTATTTTTTTGCCTAGGAAGACGTTGGTTTGACAGTGCTGCTACATTTCTTCCCCACACCGCTTTGTAAAACATCTCATCCCAATTATGGTATAAATGAATTGAATACTATAACAAAAAATAGATTTAACATCACGCGTTTACATCGGTACCGATGTAGAAAAACATCCGGTGGCATAATATTTATTTTTTAAAGACTCCTACATTGTGTTGTACTGGGAACCACTGTAAAACTAGTTTAAATTTATTAGCTACATCCGTTATAATGAAGGACCGATGTAAAATGTGATGTAAAATTTATTATCTACATCTGGTTTTATATGACCGGTGTAAATATATTTTAATTGCTTCCCAAATCTTTCCATTAACCTATTGTGCCCCTTAGGTGGTCGTGCTCAACCACGAATCGGTGGGCGAGTTTGTGACTCACAGCCGGTGGAACTCGGTGCTGGAGGCGGTGTGTGCCGCCGTGCCAATGGTGACATGGCCGCTTTACGCTGAGCAGAAGTTCAATAGGGTGGTGCTGGTGAAGGAGATGAAGGCGGCGCTAAGTTTGGAGGAGGCGGAGGACGGGTTCGAGGCGGCTAAGGAAAATAAATTGTTGTGGAATTTCAATGCCCTCCATAGTACTTCATAATGTATGCCAACCTAGTTAATGTCATTCTCTTGTTTCTATAAATGAAGGATTTTTTATGTAAGGTATTTGCACATTCCTATGGCGAATCGAACACCTTTGCCAGGTCTCTCACTCTCTATCTTTCTCAAATATTATGCATATTGATTTTCTAGGAAGCATCTTTAACATGAAGTTTGAAGATAAAACGAGGAAAAAAACAGAAGATTTAATCAAAGTCTTTTAGGCTTCGATTGGATGAATGGATTTGAATACGAGGATTTCAAATCCATGTGTTGATTTTTAATAATGAGTTTATGTAGATAAAGATACTTTGGAATAGTAAAATTAGCTTATTTCAGAGCATTAATTTTTTGTTGCCTTTGGTGAAATTAATGTGTTGATTTAGCTGGGAAGAAGATCAAGAAAAAAAAGTAAGCTGGATTCTTTTCTTGCAAGTGTTGATGACTTGAAGAATTGGTGCATTTATATCTAAAATAGTTATCTATTTAAATTAAGTTCCTATTATAAGTGATGAACTATTTGAGTTATAGCCAGAGCAATGTATGCCAAGCATATATCCTACATTCTATTCATCCATATTTTGGTCTGTTATGTTCAATCATAATATATATGGAGTATAATGATGAAGTGGAATTGACTGAAGAAAGAGACCAACTTATTGAAAGAAAAGACACCTCATGTTGATTTTGATCCATATGATGTGCGTACTATCCTCTAATTTAGTGTATACCTTTACAAATTGCATCCAACCTGATAATTATAAATTTATAATCCACTCTATGGGTATGATTCAGTATCCAGCTAACCGATATTAGTTTTAGAAAAGCGAATTGCTTAACCCCATTTTAGCATGTGAGCTTTTTCCTTCTACACTTTTCTAAATGGAACTTTAGTGTGATCCAAATCATGAATGCACCTAAAAAATTCCTCTCTCAAGGCAAGGCACGAGAAAATCAGAGAAAGCAACAAAAAATACACGCAAGTAAGAATTTCTCTCTCAATCCACGAGAAAATTAGAGAAAGCAACAAAAGATACACGCAAAACTTGGTCAGCAGAATTTGGTCCTTATTTTATTTTTTTGCGTAGGAAGGTAAACTTGGTCAGCAGAATTTGGTCCTTATTTTATTTTTTTGCGTAAGAAGGTGTTGGTTTGATAGTGTTTGTTGCATTTTTTCCACACTCCGCTCTGTAAAACATCACATCCGGGTATAAACGAATTAAATCGAACTGGATATAATATATCATATTCGTATTGGCCTCATTTACAGAATATTTTTATACAAATTCTTTTAAAATTAAAATTAAGTTTATTTGTTTCGTTAATTCGTTTTTGCTTTTTCCATTATGCTTATTAAAGCCGAGGTAGCTAATTAGCTGGGGGTCCCACTTGTCGTGCACTTTATGAAATCTAGTGATGGTAATGGTTGTAACCCGGTGGTAAGACCATGGAGGCGACTTAAATTTAATTTATGTATAAATAGTAAATATAGTATAGTAAATCTGCAAATAATGTTTTAATATTTATAAGTCATGATGAATACATATTTAAAAATAATAAAATTTTCAGTCCAATATTTATGAAAAGTATGCAATTCTATTAACTTTTTATTATTAGGATTATATAAAAAAACACGTCCTGTTTTGATTGTGCAATTTGTATAACCTAAACAAATATCAAGGGATGCTTGCGATATTAAAATAATAAATAATTAATTTGTATTTTTTTAATCAAAATGAATTTTCATTCATTTATCATAAGAAATTTTCAATTGATAAATTAATAAAAATTCAAACGTAAATAGATCTAATATATACATATCTAAAACAAAGAATTTAAATCTAGTTAGATCTAACTGAACCAAAAAATTAGAATTTCGCAACAGATGCACTGATAAAATACGTACCAAAGATGATATCGCTTCTGTCATGTATCATTGGGTAATAGTTTATCTGATCTTTTGAATAAAATCTCATACACAAACTTATTAACGAAAAAAAATTCACATATTGGTGATAAATAAAAACCACCTATTGGGGCCAAATAGATTAAAAGTAAAAAAAAAGGAGGACCAAAAGCGGGCAAAGTTTCGAGAAAATAAAAAATAATTAATTTGTAATTAATTCTTGTTATTAGAAAATGAATGGAGATAATTACTTCTTTTTTTTTGGAGGGGAAATGGAGATAATTACTTTTTTTTTTTTTTTTGAGAAATGGAGATAATTACTTGAATCCGATAAAATCAGAGTTTTTTAGGATAAGGAAAAGAAATAAAATATCCCAAACTTTACCACTTGGGTAGAATGATTGTCCCTTTTCGAGGATCTAAACCGATCTGGTCTAAACAAAGAATAAACCTAAGGGATAATTACAAAATGCCCTTAATATTTGCGGTAACTAGAGAGAAAAAGAAAAAAAGTTTTTAAAAATCACAAAAAAAATCTTCTAAACTTTGATCGTATCTTAAATTTAAGGGAGTAACTGTCACGTTTTAATAAACAGAATGGGAACTTTTGAAATGCTTTTTGTATATGAAAAGGAAAAATGTAAGACGGACCAAATTAAAGAAGTTTCTTGTAAATTCAAAAAAAAATTTAATTTTTTTTATAATTAGCCTACAACATTATGGCATGTTCATGGAGATAATTATAAATTAATGCAACCGTGGTGTGATTCATTATCCAACTTCACCCAAATTCCGTTGTTAAACTTAAAATATCTATTATGTCCCTATAACTCAATTAAAATTATATTTGCCACTCTTCAAGCCAATCGATATCAGTTTTAGAAAGACAAATTGCCTAATCCCATTTCAGCTTGGGAGCTTTTTGCTTCTGCATTTTTCTGAATGGAGATCCACATTCATGAATGTACGTTAATAGTCCCTCTCTCAACCACGAGAAAATCAGAGAAACAACAAAAGTTACACGCAGAAATTGGTCTGCGGTCTGCGAAATTGGTCTGCAGAATTTTGTCCTATATGAAAAGGGCTTTATATGAAAAGGGTTTTGGTTTTAAAAAGGACGACCAAGAAAAATGATTGATTTTCACGCTCACGCCTACACAATTTATTTCTACACAATTATTGTTTTTTTCTTACGATAAAAACATCACATCCCCAAATAGGGTATAAACGAATTAAATCGAAGTGAATATAAATATATTCTATTTGTATTGGCCTCATTTACATAATATATTTACACAAAATATTTTAAAATTCAAATACAAAAATTGATTATTATTCTTATTTGTAATATATTCAAATACATACGAATCATTTTGAATATTTGCATTCAAAATTCTAACCTATATGTATTTATACTAAGACAACACTCTAACCAATAGTTATGATTTATTAGATCTAATAACTACATTTCATTCACTAGAATAGTCTAACAAAATATATAGTACTCTAAAAATCTCTACAATTTTTATTCTCCAAAGTATCTAAATATTTTCCCGACGTGTATAGTTTCATATCTTTTTATCCTGCCATCAGATTCTTTGGAGAAAAAAAATTGTCGAGAAAATATAGCGCGGTTACATATGCTCTTATTTTGAATTTTTTTTTTTGCAAGATAATAGTGGTAAAAATATATTTTGGAAGAAAAAAAAATAATTTTGATAGTGTGATTAGATGTGAGATGAAAAAATAATGATGAATGTTGATTTGATTGAAAAATAGTAATAATGATTGGTAGTTATAAATGTGTGAGTGAGTGAATAGTGAAATTTGTGGGAACGTGTAATGATGATTATTTTTTTTGTGAAAATTGTGTAAATGTTATTGGTAAGAGAAAAAATGAGAAAAAGTGAAAGTGAGAGAATAGTGTATTTTCTGTAAATTTTCATAAACAATTGTATATTTGGTTAAAAAAATTCTCCAATGGAACGAAAATGAAAGTTCTTTCATATCCAATCGTATCCCTTAAGGGCTTGTATGGTTTCCATCTCATTGAAGAATTTCCCACTTTTTATTGTTTGAGATATGTAAATCATGTCCCAATCCCATTAGAAATATTATATTTCCATATTCTCAATTCTCACACCTATATATCCAATTTTTAACCTATAACATTGATGGGACCCACTATACCCCTATACACTCAATTTTAATATTATATCATATAATTGAGACCCACACTACTACACTACACTCACATAAATTGTCATTTTTAAATTAAATTTTCAATGTGGGTTTCACAACTATCAAATTCATCCAATTATATATTATTACTTTTCTACCGGTATCACTCGTGGCCTCATGGGGGTCCCACAACTTATATATTATATATAAAAATCATCATCTTATCACAATTTTCAATAACAAAATTCAAAACAACGTTATAAACCTAACATATTTCCAAATTTTCACCATATAAATTCTATGTTAAATTTTTTATAACCAAACATATTTTCACTTTTACACAACTTTCAATAAAAAGTTGGGATTTTATCTCAACGGGATGAAAATTAACTTTTCTCATTGGAATGAAAACCATACAACCCCTAAAATTCTTTGGAGAAGAAAAATTTAAGAAAATTTTTATCAAATAAATACTAGCCATTTGGTTAGAGAATTATCTTAGTATAAATACACACAAGTTAGAATTTTGAATACAAAAGCAGTGCCTTCTAAATAATTATGATATTAATCTAGGCACATCTTCCGACGATAATAACAAAAGCTCTGTTTCACCTTTTTACTTCTTTTTTTATACCTGCAACCAAACAACACTAAGTTTTCATGTGGATCAATGGGTTTGAAGCTAAGTATTTAAATCCACAATAATAAATTTATTGAATTTGTTTGCATACAATGTATTTAAAAAACGTAGACTCCAATTTTGAGCTATTTTTAAGTCATTGTGGTGGATAAAGCCGTCAAAATGAGCCAGACAGACCGGTTCGATAAAAGGTCGGGTTGGGCCTCATTTTGGAGTCCCGAAGTGAACCGAGTTCATTCGGCCCGAAACACCAGGACGGCCTGGTCAGCTTGATATTTTATATGTATATTCATGAGCTGGACTGGGTTGAGCTACAAAAATAGTAGGTGGTTACCATCCGGTTCGGGTTGACCCACTTTTTCCATTTGATCCGGCCCGTTTGACAACTCTAGTGGTGGATTCCATCGTCTTATATAGAATCATTTGAAATTCTTTCTCAAAATCCTACTTTCAAATCCAAATTAATCCATGCAAACGTAGCCTAAGAAAAAATGTCTCAAAGACACAAAACACACATCTTCTTCACTTACCTTTTTCTTGCTTCAAAGCCATATGAGTCTGAGTGGCTCACAAATTCAGGCCCATGTTGTCATGTTGACACGTCCAAACTGTGCCTGCCTGCCCAACTCACGTATTTCGGATTTTCGTCATCTTGAAGCCCACTTATAGAAAACAATAATAATAATAATAATAATAATAATAATAATAATAATAATAATAATAATAATAATAATAAATATTAATAATAATTTTAAATATCTGACCTTTTTCTTTCTCTTACTCAATAAGCCCAAAAACATATTTTTAGAAAATAATTATTAACAACTAAAAGTAAATGCTAAATAAGTTGGGAATTGGACAGTAATATAGTGGTTAGAGCATCTCCAACCCACCTTAATTTTCAAGATTACTCCAGGAATAGAAGAAGGTGGGTGCTCCAACCCACCTCTATAATTCACTCTATAATTTTGGAGGTGAACTGTTCATCCCCCTATCCTTTTTTTTTTGGTTTTTATATTAATTTAAGTTGTATAATTTATTATTTTTGACATGTTTATTTACGAAAAAAATAGTGTTTCATTTGATATATATATATATATATATATATGATTTGGTTCAAATGAGACCACCCTCCCTAGGTGAGACACTGTGGACTCATCTTACCCATTGATCTTAAAAAATGAAGGGATGTGATTAATTCAGTTTTTTTAATAATTTCCTAATTTTCGTTGATTTTAAGGGTAAGATTATAATTTTGTAATTTAAATTAGTGGTCCCAGCGGATTTTGTGGACTGAAATTGACACTGCCGGATTTTGTGGCGGAATTTAAGGAACCTGTTTTCTTTCCAAATATTTTTATTTCACAACATAGTTAGAGTTCTTCTACTGCATAATTAGACATCAAATAATGTATATTTAGTTATTTTGTTGGCACTGTTTTACGAAAACAAGACATAATTGAATATAGCGTACTGCATATGTAGTTATATTACACTGCATAAATAGGTTCAATATAATGTATATTTAGTTATGAAAATGGTATGTTGCTTTTGGAAATTATAAAAATGGGATGTTACATAATGTACTGCATATTTAGTTATTCCACAATGCATAGATAGTTTCTAGATAATACATAGTTAGTTGATTTTGTTGCATAGTTTATGACGTCTTGCATAGTTGGATATAATGTACTACATATAGTTTTTTTACGCTGCATAGATAGTTTTTCGGATAATGCATATTTAGTTGAGTTTTGTTGCATATTTAGCTTTCGAACTCACTGTTCGTTATTTCTCTAATATTGCACCGATTTTTCTTGTTTTTTCTTTGTAATTTTCATGAACTGTAATTTTCGAGTTCTTCACAATTTTCTTTATTTGCGTTAATGGAGGAATGAGAGAGAGAGAGAGAGAGAGAGAGAGAGAGAGAGAGAGAGAGAGACGTGAGATTGGGGAAATTGGGAGATTTATGAGAGAGAAAGAGATTTGATTCCATTTTTGTAACTAACTTTTTATTTTATTTTACCCTACTATCCTTATATTGATTAAATTAATATTTTAATATATTTTTTATCCATTAAATCATACCCATTGATTAATAGTGGGGGATGGTTGAGATTAGTCCATTGTGTCTCACCTAGAGACATGGTCTCACTTGATCCTCCCCCTAATATATATATATATATATATATATAATATACTAATAAATTAAACAAAAAAATTATTATAAAATAAAATTTACTTCAAGTACAAGTAAAATTAGAATACATAACCGATCACTGAGTAAGGACTTTTATATATATTTTTTAAAAATAATTAATTTGAAAATTAATGCTAATTTTATTTATATTTAATTATATTAAATTATTTAATTAAACATAAACTAAAACTATGTATCTAAATTATAAATTGATAAATTAAATATATTAATTAAACATAGAAAAGAAAGAATAAAAGTGGAATATTCCAATGTAGAGTGAAATATAGAGGTGTTCATTGGAGTTGAAACTTGATCCCTCTAAATTTTCCTCTAGAATAGTGTTAAAGTTACACAAAACTAAAGGCAATGGTTGTAGATGCTCTTAAGACTCTCGTACCCAAACTAGAGGTATAGGCTCGATTCTCGCTACTCTCACCCCTTCCATGATGTGTACTAAGAAAAGATAAAAAAAAAAAATTACTGATAAGTTACATCATAAACTATTAAGCTTCAATATTGCGGATCAATCTTTTGCTTCACTGGTAGACATTTGTACTGTCAAATTGATTGATTCGGGTTCAATCCCATGTTAATCCTGTGTTAATGAGTGTGTTCCGTCCCAAGGAAGTTAAATATATGATATTATTATACATAATTTAAATGGGTGAATTTCATAATAAGGTCCAAATTTAAGAAAATATACCATTTTAAGACCCAAAATTTCAACCTTCTCAAATCAAGATCCAATTTTTATTTTGTTCTCAAATTGGGCTCTCCCTCAAAATTTGGGTTCTCACTTCAAGACCCAAAATTTCAACCTTCTCAAATGAAGACCCAATTTTTATTTTTTTCTCAAACATGGCCCTCCCCCAAATTTTGGATTCTTTTCCAAGTTTTAGAATTTAACAAAAAAGTGAAATATTAGTATAATTTTGGGTTCTCGATATTTTCTAATTGCTGATTATGAAATCTAAGTGATGGTAATGGTCAGCGTACAACCCGGTGGTAAGACCATGGAGGGCCGGAGGCGACTTAAATTTAATTTATGTATAAAAAGTAAAAATAATATATTAAATCTGCAAATATTGTTTTAATATTATAAGTCATGATGATATCATATTTAAAAATAATAAAATTTCAGTCCAATCTTTGTGAAAGTATGCAGTTTTATTTTAACTTTTTATTATTAGGATTATATAAAAAAATACCTTTAAAATGTAGACTAATTACCAAAAAAACAATATGTTTCAAAAATAAAACTAGCCATGAAGTTATATTTATTACGGCATTACAAACACACTCCTCTTTTTTGATTGTTCAATTTGTATAACCTAAACGAATATCAAGGGATGCTTGCGATATTAAAATAATAAATAATTAATTTGTATTTTTTTTAATCAAAATAAATTTTCATTCATTTATCATAAGAAACTTTCAACTGGTAAATTATTGAGAATTCAAACGTAAATAGATCTAATATATACAAATCTAAAACAAAGAATTTAAACTTAGTTAGATCTAACTGAACCAAAAAATTAGAACTCCGCAACAGATGCGCTGATAAAATACGTACCAAATATGATATCACTTCTGTCATGTATCATTATGTAATAGTTTATCTGATCTTTTGAATAAAATATCATACACAAGCTTATTAACGCAAAAAAATTCACATATTGGTGACAAATAAAAACCACCTATTTGGGACAAATAGATTAAAAGTAAAAAAAGGGAGGACTAAGGGCGGATACAGGGTTGGGCCAACCTAGGCCTTGGTCAGCCCTTTTTCATTAAAAAAAATTATGGAGAATTTAAAAAAAAAAATGTTATAATTTGTATTATTTTTTATTGAATATTTTTCCGGTTATCCCATTTTCGTGTATCGGTCCACTCCACTAAATCGTCCTGGCTCCGCCCTTGGGAGTATCAAAAGCGGGTACAGTTTCGAGAAAAGAAATAAATAATTAATTTATAATTAATTCTTGTTATTAGAAAATTAATGGAGATAATTACTTTTTTTGTGAGGGGAAATGGAGATAATTACTTGAATCCAATAAAATCAGAGTTTTTTGGGATAAGGAAAATAAATAAAATATCCCAAACATTGCCACTTGGGCAAAATGATTGTCCCTTTTCGAGGATCTTAAACATTGAAATATCTTGTTTGGTTTATCATTCAAATCCAAATAAATATAATAATATTTGCAGTCAATCTAAGAAGCACGCCATTTGCGATTGGAACAGTTGGACTGCGGCGCAGTGAAGAGCCGATGGCATAGCTAAGCCGGTCTAAACAAAGAATAAACCTAAGGGATAATTACAAAATGCCCTTAATATTTGGGCTAACTAGAGAGAAAAAGAAAAAAAAGTTTTTAAAAATCACAAAAAATCTCCTAAACTTTGATTGTGTCTAAAATTTAAGGGGTTAACTGTTACGGTTTAATAAACGGAATGAAAACTTTTGAAATAATTTTTGCATATGAAAAGGAAAATGTAAGACGGACCAAGCTAAAGAAGTTTCTTGTAAATTCAAAAAATCTTTGAATTTTTTTTATAATTAGCCTGCAACATTATGACATTATAAATTTATAATGCAACCGTGGTGTGATTCATTATCCAACTTCACCTAAATTCCGTTGTTAAACTTAAAATATCTATTTTGTCCTATAACTCCATTAAAATTATATTTGCCGCTCTTCAAGCCAATCGATATCAGTTTTAGAAAGACAAATTGTCTAATCCCATTTCAGCTTGGGAGCCTTTTGCTTCTGCATTTTTCTGAATGGAGATCCACATTCATGAATGTATCTTAATAATCTCTCTCACGCCACGAGAAAATCAGAGAAACAACAAAAGATACACGCAGAACTTGGTTGCAGAATTTGGTCCTATATGAAAAGGGTTTTGGTTTTAAAAAGTACGACCAAGAAAAATGATTGGTAAACAACAAAAGATACACGCAGAACTTAGTCTGCAGAATTTGGTCCTATATGAAAAGGGTTTTGGTTTTAAAAAATACCACTAAGAAAAATGATTGGTTTTAATGCTGACGCCTACACAATTTAATTCTATACAATTTATCTTTTTTTGCTTAAGATAGCGTTAGTTTGACAGTGCCTGGTGCATTTCTTCCCCACACCGTTTTGCTCCGTAAAACATCACACATCCTCAAATAGGGTATAAACGAATTAAATCAAAGTGAATATAAATATATTTTATTCGTATTGACCTCGTTACAGAATATATTTAAACAAATTATTTTAAAATTCAAATACAAACTTGATTATTATCCTTATTTGTAATATATACGAATACATACAAATTATTTTGAATATTTGTATTAAAAATTCTAATATACCTTTATTTATACTAAGACAACACTCTAACCAATAGTTGTGATTTATTAGATCTAATAACTATATTTCATCCACTGGAATAGTCTAACAAAATATATAGTTTTCTAAAATTTTCTACAATTGTTATTCTCCAAAGGATCTAAATATATTCTCAACGTGTATAGTTTCATATCTTTTTATCGTGCCATCAGTTTCTTTGGAGAAAACAATTTGTACAGAAAAATATGGTGCGATTTGATATGCTCTCATTTAAAAAAACAATTACTAGAGAATAGTGGTAAAAATATATTTTGGGAGGAAAAAGATGAATTTTGATAGTGTGATTAGATGTGAGATGAAAAAGTAATGATGAATGTTGATTATTTGATTTGATTTAAAAATAGTAATAATGATTGGTAGTTAGAAACGTGCGAGTTAGTGAATAGTGAAATTTGTGGGTGAACGGATGTGTAATGATGATTATTTTTTTTGTGAAAAATGTGTAAATATTATTGGTATGAGAAAACATGAAAGTGGGAGAATAGTGTATTTTCTGGAAATTTTCATAAACAATTGTATATTTGGTTAAAAAAATTATCCATCGGAACGAAAATGAAAACTCTTTCATATCCAATCGCAGCCAAGGGCTTGTATGGCTTCAATCCCATTAAAGAAATTCCCACTTTTTATTGTTTGAGATATGTAAATCATGTTTGTTTTACCCAATCGCATTAGAAATATTCTATTTCCAAATTCTCATTTTACAATCTCAACTCTATGTCCTCAATTCTCATACCTATATATCCAATTTTCAACATATACTATATTAATGGGACCCATTATACATCTACATACTCAATTTTAATCTTATATTATATAATTGAGACCCACACTACTACACTACACCCACATAAAATATTATTTCCAAATTAAATATTCAATGTGGGTTCCACAACTATCAATTTCATCCAATTATATATTATTACTTTTCTACAAATATCACTCATGGGGGTCTCACAACTTATATATTATATATAAAAATCATCGTCTTATCACAATTTTCAATAACAAAATTCAAAACAACATTATAAACCAAAAATATCTCCAAATTTTCATCATATAAATTCTACGTTAAACTTTTTTATAACCAAACATATTTTCACTTTTACACAACTTTCAATAAAAAGTTGAGATTTTATCTCAACGGGATGGAAATTGACTTTTCTCATTGGAATGAAAACCATACAACCCCTAAGATTCTTTGGAGAAGAAAAATTGTAGAAAATTTTATAGTATTATATCAAATAAATACTAGTTATTTGGTTAGAGATTTGTCTTAGTATAAAGCAGTGCCTTCTAAAAAAATTATGATATTAATCTAGGCACATCTTCCGACAATAACAACAAAAACTCTGTTTCACCTTTTTACTTATTTTTTTTTTATACCTGCAGCCAAACAACACTTATAAGGTTTCATGTGGATCAATGGATTTGAAGCTAAGTATTTAAATCCATAATAATAAATTTATTGAAATTATTTGCATACAATGTATTTCAAAAACTTAGGTTGCGATTGGATGTGAAATAAATTTTATTTTCGTTCCGCTGAAGAATCTTTTTTGACTAAACATGCGATTGTTTATGAAAATTTTCAGAAAATATATTATTCTCTCATTTTCACTTTTTCCTATTTTTTTTCCCACCAATTACATCTACACATTTTTCACAAAAAAACTAATCATTGTTACACATTCTCCCACAAATTTCACCAATCACTCACTTAGACATTTCTAACTACCAATCATATCAAATCATTTTTTTTTTTATTTTTAAACAAAATCAACTTTCATCATTACTTTTTCATCTCACATCCAATCACACTATCAAAATTTATCTTCTTTCTCCTAAAACTTTTTTTACTACTATTCTCTATCAAAATGAAAATTTTCAAAATGAAAATATATCCAATCGCGCCCTTAGACTCCAATATTGAACTACTTTTAAGTCATTGTGGTGGATAAAGCCGCCAAAATGAGTCCGACAGACCGGTCCGATAAAAGGTCGGGTTGGGCTCATTTTAGAGTCCCAAAGTGAACCGAGTTCATTCGGCCCGAAACACCAGGACGGTCTGGTCGGCTCGATATTTTATGTGTATATTCATGGGTTGGACCGAGCTGAGCTAGAAAAATAATTGGCGGTCACTCTTTGGCTTGGGGTCGATCCGATTTTTCATTTGACCCGACTCAATTGACAACTCTAGTAGTGGATTCCATCGTCTTATATAGAGTCATTAGAAGTTCTTTCTCAAAATCCTACTTTCAAATCCAAATCAATCCATGCAAACGTAGCCTAAGAAAAAATGTCTCAAAGACACAAAACACACATCTTCTTCACTGACCTTTTTCTTGCTTCAAAGTCATATGAGTCTGAGTGGCTCACAGAATTTAATGTCCCTTTTTCTGTCTTAAGGCAATTAGGTGGGCTAGTCTGCCCCTCACTAGAAAAGAAAATTTAGGCCCATGTTGTCATGTTGACACGTTCAAACTGGGCCTGCCTGCCCAACTCACGTATTTCGGATTTTCCGTCAACTTCAAGCCCACTAATAGAAAAACATAATAATAATAATAATAATAATAATAATAATAATAATAATAATAATAATAATAAATAATTTTTTTCTTTCTCTTACTCAATAATCCCAAAATATATTTTTAGAAAATAATTATTAACAACTAAAAGTAAATGCTAAATACTATTACGAAGGACGTGGACCAACAATCTAATTGTTTACAGTAAATTAAACCAAATAAAAGATAAATCATTTTGAAATCTGATGAGACAAATAGTTTTATCCAATAAATTTTAAAAAGAAAATTTCAAGAGAATTTAAACTCAATGCACATAAGTTGGGAATTGGATAGTAATATAGTGGTTAGAGTATATCTAACCCACCTTGATTTTCTGTTTTCAAGAAATTTACTCCAGGGGAATAGAGGAAGGTGGATGCTCCAACCCACCTCTATAATTCCCTCTAAATAAGAGGTGGTGAACAGTTCACCTCCAATTCTGGAGGTGGACAGTTCACCCCTCTATGACTCTATCCCTTTTTCTTTTTTGGTTTTTATATTAATTTAAGTTGTAGAATTTATCATTTTTGACATGTTTATTTACGAAGTGATAATGTTTCATTTGATATATATATATATATAATATAATATATACTAATAAATTAAATAAAAGATTTATTATACAATTACATTTACTTCAAGTACGAGTAAAATTAGAATACATAACCGATCACTGAGTAAGGACTCTTATATAATTTTTTTCAAAATAATTAATTTGAAAATTAATGCAAATTTTATTTACATTTAATTATATTAAATTATTTTAGTATTAAACATAAACTAAAACTATGTATCTAAATTATAAATTGATAATATATTAATTAAATATAGAAAAGAAAGAATAAAAGTGGAATATTCCAATGTAGAGTGAAATATAGAGGTGTCCATTAGAGTTGAAACTTGATCTCTCTAAATTTTTCTCTAGAATAGTGTTAAAGTTACACAAAACTAAAGGCAAGGATTGAAGATGTTCTTAAGACTCTCATACCCAAACTAGATGTATAGGCTCAATTCCCGCAACTCCCACCCCTTCCATGATGTGTACTAAGAAAAGATAAAAAAAACCGATAAAAAAAAGATAAAAAAAAAATTACTGATAAGTTACATCTTATGTTAATGAGTGTTTTTCGTCCCAAGGAAGTTAAATATCTGATATTATTATACAGAATTTAAATGGATGATTAGTAAATTACGTAAGTGCCCAAACTATAGAAGCATATTCCCACAAAAGCGTGTTATCGTCGTTTCTTCTCGCAGCCTTGTTTGTTTTTTCGCATAGTTTTCAAAGGATATCGGTGCTATCAGAAACCCTCTTACCAAACAGATCCAATTCCAAATCCAAATTTTCACCTCCGGAAAACCCCCCACCATTTCAATTCTCGTTCACCTGCTTTCTACTCGCCGAAGGTATAACATAAGCTTCCAGCTGTTATTTTGATCTGAATTTAGAAGTTTGTTTATCCACAATGCATAATTTGTGTGTGGGTGTGTGTATTTTTGAATACATTGACTACGTAACGATTCTTTTTTTTTTAAGCCTAGTTTTTGTTGTTGCAATCATTGGATCGATTGTGGTCAGATCTGCCTGTAATCGTCGCTTGGTTTCAATATTTGGGCTACTTTTGTTTTCAATCGTAAATTTTGGGTCTCCTTTGAGCTTATTATTCAAAATACGGGGGTTAATTTGCACATTTAGTTAGAGGTTAAGCAGAGTGAACTAGTTGGATTAGAGGTTAAGAGTTTTGTGTACAGTCCGTGAATTTTTTTATATTTTTATTTTGTTTTGCGGCATTTTCTTCAGGTGCCAGCAATGGAAGCTGGGTTTGACTTTTACATAGGGGAGGGGTTTATGCATGTATTTATATAAATATATGTTGATTGTTTGATATTCATGTTTCATCTTGTCTTTATTGGGTTTTCCCTATTTCTTCCTCTTGAATGGAAAAAAAAAAAAAAAAGGGTTCACGAAATCACCATATAGCTTTGTTTTGTCCTTCACATGCCTAACAGCAAAAGATGTTTAATGTTTCTTCTTTGATTCTGCTCCCTGATTGAAGTTCGTGATGAACTTGTAGGGTTCTGAAGCTGATTTTTCATGGAGGGGGTTGGAGGCGATGGTCCCTCAGCAGCAGCAACGGCATTGAACCAACGGAGGCATGAACTGTCAAAACTTTTCCAGTATTATTTAGATAAATCTACACCACATGCTCTTTATCGGTGGATTGGATCTGGTTTCTTAGTGTTTCTTTATGCTCTGCGGGTTTACTATCTTCAAGGATTCTACATTGTTACCTATGGTTTGGGGATCTACATTCTGAATTTGCTTATTGGGTTTTTGTCACCTCTTGTTGACCCGGAGCTGGAACCGAGAGATGGACCTATGCTGCCAACAAAGGGTTCTGATGAATTCAAGCCTTTCATTCGTCGTCTCCCTGAGTTCAAATTCTGGTGATTTTCCAGTATTCTTCCTTGAGCTTATTTTGGCACTATGAGATTTGATGTCCTAATCGTTCTGAAATTTGATGCCTGTAGCACTTTTAGCATATTTTATTTCTCTTAGCAAATCTAGTGCTACTTATGAGTTTATAATAGTTGTTTGCCTGCCTTGCCTAATCATTGACTGTTAGTCTGGTACAAATATAATCTGACCGCCGAGTTATTAGAAGCCACCTTGTTTTTAAATGGATGTGGACAATAGTATGTTGAGAATGTCATATGTTGTTCTGAGACCAGTCTTGCAATCTCTTGATTTTATTTGGATCATGTCCCAGTGATCCCTGTTGTCCTATGTTCTGTGCCGGCTTTGAAAAGTGTTATTCAAGGGTTAAATATGCTTTGATTTGTTATCATGCATTCAAAAAAAATAAAATAAAAATCCACCTACTGAAGTCAGCCCAACTCTAATGCTCTACTTAAATTTGCAAAGATTTTCTACTATTTCTAATTTCTTGCATCTGTATTCTGTAGCATGGCTTCCACTTTAGATTTCCGTGGTGGTTAGGTGGCATCATAATTTGATGCTTAATGTATTTAATTGAAAAAGGTGGGCATTCATGCTTCCATTTTGTGCATAACGTTGCAAGTATACATTCTTGGATATACTTGCTTTGGCGTTGACATTTGCATAGAGTACTTATAAATGCCTGTTTGCGGTTTGACTTATCATAATATTGCATTTTTTTTTCTATCTATTGACTTTATCATTAAAACCAGCCTGCAATGTGCCCTATTTAATCAATTGCCGTCTTCCTGATGTTTTTCAACTTCTTTTATTCTTATCCTGTTGCAGAAGCTGATTTTTTACCTATTGATTGATAGTCAAGCTGATTTCGATATCTTATTCTTATGTGAATATGCACATTGATGAAATCCAAGTTAAGTTGATGTTTATAAGCGTTTTGTTCTTGCGGTTCCAGGTATGCCATCACTAAGGCATTCTGTGTAGCATTCGTGATGACCTTCTTTTCCATGTTCGATGTCCCAGTATTTTGGCCTATACTGTTGTGTTACTGGCTTGTTCTTTTTGTACTGACAATGAAGCGTCAAATCATGCATATGATGAAGTACAAGTATATCCCATTAAACCTTGGAAAACAGGTGAGTTTACTAAAATTATATGTTAACGTCTTTTCTCTAATATTGCAACAATGAATAATCTGGTGGTGCTTAGTGAGTGTTTGCAAAAACTTCTGCTTTTGGAAGAAGTGATTTGTTGTAGTATAAGTAAAAGTAGTTGAGAATCAGAAGTTGGTAGTGCTTGCAAATAGAACCAGAAGTTGAGTGTTTGGTGAAAAAATTGTAAAAATGCTTATTTGTTTGTAAAAGTCAAACCAAAAGCAGAATTGGAAATCTAATCACCCATCTCCTTCTTTTAGATTCTGATTAAGTGAAGCAAAATCAAAGCAGATATGTTGGCATCTGCAAACACTAAAAAGTGATTATTTATAACCAAAAACAGAGAAGCACTTTTTTTAGTGATTACGTGCGAGACAAGTCTTCTTGTTGGTCTGATTTTTCTAGTGGTGTTTATTATGATGGTTTCTTGTTTTATTACAGAAATACGGAGGGAAAAGACCTGCTTCCAGTGCCAGCAGTCCTCGAGCTGACTGAACTTCTGCTGGTTTATAATACCGATCGGATTAAGAATGTGAAATGCACCTCAGATTAGGAGGAATTGGAAGAAGGGGCAACCAGTATGTTAAGCTAGTTTATGGGATTTGTATTTTACATTGAAATATTGACACACACCTAGTTACGTGGATTAATAGCATATAGTAGTTCAGTTGTGTGCTATTATTTGATCATGGCAACAAACTGTTACTGATGCAGGGAAAGAAGTAAAGCTTAATTTTGATTTACACATACCACGGGCGAAATTGTTAGTCGGTTCAAGAGGAAAAATAACGTAAACAAGTGAAGTAAGAAAGACTGTGTTCGACCAAAAAGTAGGTCGTATTTGCGCTTTTATTAGCCCTGAGCGTTTAAGTGCCACCCGGTGGTAAGTAGGGATGTAAAAAAATCAAATATTCTTTATTCGATTTGCGATTTGAATTCAAATATAATGATTTGAATTCGACAAATTTGAATAAGAATATGTTTTTTTATTCGTGTTCTTTTCGAATAAGAATATCACAATATTCGAGTCAAATATTCGAATAATATATATTTATATTATATATCACTATAAATACCTATATTATATATATATATATATATATATATTAGTAAATGACATTTTTTACATATATATTTCATAATTCCTAGTTTAATTTTATTACCATCTAGTACTTATTTGATAAGTTTTATATTATTCAGATTGTAATTTATGTTGTAAATTAATCATAATCTGAAGAAAAAACTATACAAAATAATTAAAAAGAAATTCGAATACGAATATTCGAATATATTGGTCAAATCGAATACGAGTCTTCTTTTTAGTTCGAATAATAAACGAATACGACTACGAAAATTCGTTTATTGATCGAATTTGAATTGAATACTGTGAATATTCAATTCGATTCTTTTATGACCGTAGTGGTAAGGCCATGGACGTGCCTTAAATTTAATTTATGTATAAAAAAGTAAAATAATATAGCAAATCTGCAAAATTATTTTATATTTATAAGTCATGATGATATCATATTTAAAAATAATAAATCTCCAGTCCAATCTTTATGAAAAGTATGGAATTTTATTCTCTTTTTATTATTAGGATTATATAAGAAAAGTACATTTAAAATTTAGAGTAGTTACCAAAAAAATCAATATGTTTAAATAAATACGGAATAACAAACATTCACTAACAATATTTTCTTTTACTTAACAAATACACCTCCTCTTTCCATTGTGCAATTTGTATAACCTAAACAAATATCAAGGGATGCTTGTGATATTAAAACAATAAAAAATTATTTTGTATTTTTTTAATCAAAATAAATTTTCATTCATTTATTATAAAAAACTTTTAAGTGATAAATGAATGAAAATTCAAACCTAAATAGATCTAACATTTACGGGTCTAAAACAAAAATTTAAACCGAAATAGATTTAATTGAACAGTGAAATTAGAACTTGGCAACGGATATGCTGACAAAACATTTACCAAAGATGATATCCCTTTTGTTAGGTATCGTTGGGTCACCTATTGAGGCCAAATTACTTAAATTAAAAGGAAGAAGAGGGATGGGCAAAAGCGGCTAGATTTTCCAACCTGGTAATTATAAATTTATAATCCAACCCATGGGTACTTAATCCAATTTGAGTTTGTGAACTTTTTCCTTCTGCATTCTTTTGAATGGAACTTTAGTGTGATGCACATAAAGAATTCATCTCTCAAGCAAGAAAATCAGAGAAAGCAAGAAAAGATACACGCAAATAAGAATTCCTCTCTCAAACCATGAGAAAATCAGAGAAAGCAACAAAAGATACACGCAAAACTTGGTCAGCAAAATTTGGTCCAGCAAAATTTGGTGCTTATTTTATCTTTTGCGTAAGAAGGTGTTGGTTTGATCGTGCCTCCTACATTTCTTCCCACACCGCTCTGTAAAACATCCCATTCCAATTAGGGTATAAATAAATTAAATCGAACTGGATATAAATATATTACATTCGTATTTGTCTCATTTACAGAATATTTTTATATAAATTCTTTTAAAATTCAAATACAAAAACTGATTATTATTCTTAATTGTCATATATTTTAATACATACGAATCAATTTGAATATTTGTATTCAAAATTCTAACTTGTATTTATTTATACTAAGACAACTCTCTAACCAATAGTTATGATTTATTGAATCTAATAGCTACATTTAATTCACTACAATAGTCTAACAAAATATATAATACTCTAAAATTTTCTACAATCTATATTCTCCAAAAAATTTAAATATTTTCTCAACGTATATAGTTTCATATCATTTTATCATGCTATCAGTTTCTTTGGAGAAAAAATTTGTAGAGAAAAATATTAAGATTCTTTGGAGAAGAAAATTGTAGAAAATTTTAAAGTACTATATCAAATAAATACTAGTCATTTAGTTAAAGAATTGTCTTAGTATAAATAAAGATATATTAGAATTTTGAATACAAAACTAGTGCCTTCTAAAACATTTCTGATATTAATCTAGCCACATCAACCGACTATAACAACAAAAGCTCTGTTTCACCTTTTTACTTATTTTCTTATACCTGCAGCCAAACAACACTAAGGTTTTATGTGGATCAATGGATTTCAAGCTAAGTATTTAAATCCATAATAACAAACTTATTGAATTTGTATGCATACAATGTATTCCAAATACTTAAGCTCCAATAATAATAATAATAATAATAATAATAATGCTTTTAATATCTTACCTTTTCCTTTCTCTTACTTACTAAGCCCAAAAAACATATTTTCAGAAAATAATTATTAACAATTATAAGTAAATGCTAAATACTGTTATGAAGAACGTGGACTAACAATTAAATTGTTTAAAATAAATTAAAGAAGTAAAAGATAAATAATTTTGAAATATGATGAGACAAATAGTTTTATCCAAGAAATTTAAAATTGAGAATTTAAACTCATTCTAGATAAATTGAGGAGTCACTTATAAATAATATGCCAAAATATTTCCAGCCTAAACCACCCTCCAGACATAGTAAAATATAATTGTAGTATGTAACGTCAATTTTGGTAATTATCAAATTAATTATGAAATATATATAATAACAAAATATTATAAAAAAGTTATCTTTCCAAATTCGTGTGTATAATGTGTTAAATATTATATTTATCTTTTTATTTTTCTTATTAAAATTTTAATAGTTTTTTTTTATTTTTGATCTGTTTCTGAAGTATAATTTATCAAATTACTCGTCTTTTTACGATCACCAAACTTACACCCATATTGCATATATATAATAAAAAAAATATATGTGATATATTCACTCAAAATTTTATTTTGTAATTGACTATAAAAATTATGCATTATTGGATATCAATTTGTATATTCAAGTATTTGTGATATATGTATATTTCTTATTTAGGCTTGACCCATTCCTTCATAATTATATAGAATTGTATATAAGTTTATTAAATTCAATTAAAATAATACTTATTTTAATTGAATGAAATGCATCATAATATGTATCCAAATATTATATAGATATATATCCATACATAACACTGCCTATATATATATGTGTTTTAATAAATAAAATTATATTTAAAATAAAATTATTTTCATAATGGAGTTATATATATATATATATATATATAAAACAATTTTTCACATTTATTAACGTACTTTTCATATTAGTAGAAATTATTTTTATTTTTATTAACATATTTTGAATTCATCTTTCACAATGTACATTTGGATTATTAGATTTGAATTTGTTTGTTTGGTACTTTTATTTATATTTGTATATATACAAAAATATAATAATTCTCTCCTAAAATTGTGTTGCTAGATATAAAACATGATTTTTCAATCTATATATAAATATATGGTTAAAAATTGGACCAATACTTATAGGCTCCCAGTCGAAAGTAAATCTGTTAAGATATTAATCTTTAATTATAGTTATTGGATATAAATATTTTACTATGGTAAATTTCTAATCTATTTTTTGACACTATGAATATTTGATTGATAATAAGACAATACTGCTGGAAAATAAATCAACTACTGTATAGTTTGTGCCTAGAATTCTGTAAAACTATAACTAATGAGTTTTTAATTTATAGTGAATTGTATATATATGTAATTATAGAATTTCGGATATACAAAATTTTCAAAAATATAACATACAAATATTGAGAAAAATTTGTTATACATGATGATTTTTTACGCGTTATTAAACTGAATAATAATACATCACATTCTCAAAACCTGAACTGAATTACCAGAAAAGATGGATAATAAAATTCTAATTAAAAACTAAAAATAATATAAAAAATACAAAATTACTACACCATTCAATACTAATATAAGAAACAAAAATATTACAAAGCAAATATTAGAAGAAATAATAACCTAATAATGTTACAAAACTAAGCAAATAATGAGAATATTTAATTTTCTTAACTATTCTCATTAGTTAACCTATAAAAAATATTCCGATTTTTAGTCATCGTCAATTATATATTATTGTCTCACGAATTCATATGGCAAGAGTTTGAAAATATTATTTTGTGCCGACAATAAATCCAAAAGAAAACAGACGAATAATGTTGTATACAAAGAATTATTCTAAATTTTATACTTTTTAAATGTAGTAATTTAACTTGATTTATTTTAAGTTTGTATCGTATTTTTTATATTCGTTAACACTGTAACTATTATATGCAGAGGCGGAGCCACATGGGGTGATGAGGGGGCTTTAGCCCCCCCAAAGTTTTGAAAAAATCTTATACCCTATATATATTTTATATTTAAATATTAATTTTTGTATATAAATCTATATATTTTTTTTATTAATTTAGCCCCCCAATATTAATTAGCCCCTCCAAACCTCAATGCATAGCTCCGTCCCTGATTATATGCATGCAATTTACGTGTTTTGATATAATACCCCCCGTGTATTGCACGAATAAAAAACTAGTTAGATTAGATAATATTATAGTGATTAAGACTCTCATGTCCAAAACGACAAACTAGAGGTATATGGCTCGATTCCCACTACCCATTCCAGGATGTGTACTAAAAAAACATAAAAAGTCATTGCAAATAAGTTACATCTTAAACCGCTAAACTTCAATATTGCTGGATGCCTGAAATCAATATTGTGCTTCATTGGTAGAGAATTATATAGTTAAGGTGATTGACTCGGACCACCCGGTTCGATCCCATATTAGTGCGTGTGTTTCCTCTCTATTTCCCCCTATCAACCCTATATACTAAACCAAAAAATATTCTTGTCACATGTCATTACCTGGTCAATTCAATCCACATGTCAACATTCTGTTCTTCCAAATCCACGTATCGGCTTCATATTTAGCCACGTGGCAACCAATCAACCCTATATACTAAACCAAAAAACATTCTTGCCACATGTCATTACCTGGTCAATTCAGTCCACATGTCAACATTTTGTTCTTCCAAATCCACGTATCGGCTTCATATTTAGCCACGTGGCAACCAATATAAATTGGATTTAATTTCACTTATAATGGTAAAATATAATAATAATGGTAAAACAATAATTTCCTAAACAACCCGAAAATCAAGCTTCACATTCTAATGCATCTAATAATTATATCTTTGAATTATAATTGGAAAGTCAATGATATATTCTAATCATGCGGAAATCAAATTATATAAATACTACTATTTCACTTCTAATAATGGTAGAATAATCATTTTCTATATCCACATGAAATCAAAAAACATTCCCTTCTAATGCACCTAATAATGACACGTGGAATTATCATTGGAAAGTCAATAATTTAAGAGCAATTGTATTCACATTCATGGAGATCAACATTTCCTTCTAATGCATAATCACGGCACATTTTCTTCTAGCTAATGCATAATCACAGCATGGAAGGCGGAAATCACAACTAATATAATATTCTTCTTTTTTTTTTTTCTCGAACCTAATCAAGTAATCAACTAATATTCCCCAAATTTCTAATTAACTCATATATGCTAATTAAGGTAGATTATATTAGTTGATTTGTTTGGAAAATAATTTCAAATGAGAGGTTGAATACGATAGCTCTATATGATAATTACTATATTAAAATTATTTTTCTAACAAATAATTGATTGTTTACATAGCCCGTATACCATATTCCTCTATCATTGTCTCACGCGCTCGCTCTCCCCAATCTGTTATCTACTGCAACTTTGTCGTTGGCTCTATAGCCGCAATCGCCATCATTTTATAGCTCACTTACTTCATATTTCAGGATATGACTACTAAAATGAACACTATCTCCGACATCAACCCTGAGAAAGAAACATGGAAGATAAAGGTACGGTGTGAGTGGTTATGGTACACACATTCCCAATTCAAGCCTGAAGAAAGGAGAAGTATGGAACTCATACTCTTTGATGTTCAGGTATTGAACGATTATCGATTTTGATTTACTCTCTTTTTCCGTTCATTTTAATTTTTGATATTTATCATTTTTAGGTTCAATCCTCTTTGATATTTATCATTTTTATGGAGTAAAAAAGACAAAAAAAAAAAAAAAACAGAGGATTGCAATTCAATCAATAACCAACAAAATGATAAAAATATTTAAAACAGAGGATTGAACCTAAAAAACCATTTATAATTAATTTATATGATTTACTTGGTGTAGTATTAATTTTGATGATTATTTAATTTGCATCCAGAAAATCAATTATGTTTTGAAAATTTTTCTATGTATGGGCTTTCCTATTTAAGTTGTTGACCTCTTTTGTGTATCCAGGGTGATAAGATTCAGGCTTCAATTCTGAAGTATCACATCCCAAAACACTCAAAGATTATAATAGAAGGTGTCTTCTATTATCTTACAAATTTTGTAATACACAAAAATGACAATGAATTCAAAGCTACCAGTCATGCATATCGTCTTGACTTTCACAACTGCACTTCTGCAAGGCCGTCAGAAACCTTGCCTATACCTCAGTTTGGATTCAATTTTATGGGATTCCCTAATATCAAATCCAATGCAAGTTCCGAAAATATTTTAGTTGGTAAGTTTATTAAAAAGAATATAGTGCTATTTTTTAAAGAATAGAAATTTTTATTATGACTTCTTGGATTTAGCTTCTTTTGTATTGTTAGTCAATATTAAATAATTTCATGGAAAGAATAAATATCCAAAGAAAATGCGTGTGTGAAACGTTGGAGGCAATTTCAAGCCTTTCCTTTTCGCGACAAGAGGTTAACAAAATCTTAAACAGACTATTTAGTAGTTATCCATAGATAGCCACGTTTTACTTTCAAGTACTGTTACACACAAGTAACACATTATACAAGAAGCATGTGCTTTGAAATGATAAGAGAAACTGTTTTGGGGCACAAATACTTCACCCGATACAAACAATCAATAGTAATATTGCAATTTTATAAGTATTGGTCCATTGGTACATCAAATTTTATGATGTCAGAATCATTTAATTCTTAAATTAATTTATTAGTTTACTATGTTGATTATGTGAAATATATTCTTGGTGTAGATGTAATTACCGAAGTATTGAGTATTGATGATATTGTGGAGATTGAAAAGTACGGTCAAAAGACAAAGAAGGTCACAACCCACCTTCAAGATAGTAGGTAATCTAAAAACATCGTGATATTAAATTATAAGAAATTTGATCGAATGTAATGTAATTACTGAGGAATATTATTCATTATTTTTTTTTCATTCTTTCACTTTCATGTTTGTTTTGATTTAGTGAGAATACAATAGATTGTACTCTGTGGAATAAGTATACTGATCAAATGGTTAATTATTGGGAAAGCAAGAAAGAAGAACCCGTTATTATGATTTTGCAATACGCTATGATTAAACGCTTTCGTGGTAAGGAAAATATTCGATTTAATGTTGAAGCATCTGTGTATAAGTATATAAAGATCTAACAATCAGAATTGTTTTGATGCATGAACTTGAAGGTGTCAAATGTCTGCAAAATTCAATGTTCGCAAGCAGATTGCCATTTAAGTTTCAATCGGAATTGTTTTTATTCCACGTATGATATTAAGTCCTTCAGATAGCAGATTGCCATTTAAGTTTCAAAGAAGGCAATTTCCACTTAATGTTTGCTTTGCCATGACTATAAATAAGAGTCAAGGTCAAACACTCTTCCATGTTGGTTTGTACCTTCCAAGACCCGTATTCAGTCATGGTCAACTTTATGTGGCCATATCGAGAGTTAAGAGTTGAAAGTGTTTGAAAATTCTTTGTTGTGATAAGGACGGTGCAGTTGTAACTTGTAAGTAAAACAAATAATGTAGTTTTCAAAGAAGTTTTTCAGAATTTGAAGTGAAATATTTGAATAATTACTTTTCTAAGTTTTGAATTTTCTTTTTAGTTTTTATGATTAGTATTTTCGACCTCTTCTATCACAAACTAACTTTAGACACTATGAATTTTATCTTTTGGACAAGTCCCGTGTAATACACGAGTGTTGTTCTAGTTGCAACTAAAAAAAAATCAGTATTGCTCTTTAGTGTTTACTTTTTATCCGACCCAAGGATTTTTTATTTTTTTTTGTTTTGAGTACAATTGGGCCCAAGGAAGTTAAATATCTGATTTTAATATTTTATATTACGGAAGTGCCCAAACTATGGAAGCATATTCCCACAAAAGCGTGTTTACAGTCGTTTCTTCTCGCAGCCTTGTTTGTTTTTTCGCATAGTTTTCAAAGGTGCTATCTGAAACCCTCTTCCCAAACAGATCCAAATCGGAAATTTCACCTCCGGTAAACCCCCACCAATTTCATCTCTCTTTCACCTGCTTTCTACCCGCCGAAGGTATACCATAAACTTCCATCTGTTATTTTGATCCGAATTTGGAAAATTTATTTATCCGCAATGCATAATTTGTGTGTGTGTGTTTTAAATACATTGACTACGTAACGATTCTTTTGCTTTTAAGCTCCGTTTTTGTTGGTGCAATCATTGGATCGGTTGTCGTCAGATCTGTTTGTAATCGTCGCTTGGTTTCAATATTTGGGTTACTTTTGTTTTCAATCGTAAGTTTTGGGTCTCCTTTGAGCTTATTATTCAAAATACGGGGGTTAATTTGCACATTTAGCTAGAGCTCCAGTCTCTTGGATATACTGTAATCCCAACTGAGTTGTTTGTGTTTTCTTGGGTATTTGATTGGATACTCAGGTTCAGCAAAGTGAACTAGTTGGATTTGAGGTTATGAGTTTTGTGTATAGTTCGTGAATTTTTCATGTATTCATTTTGTTTTGCTGCATTTTCTTCAGTTGTATACTACGATTTTGAGGTGGTGTTTTTGGTGCCAGCAGTGAAAGCAATGGAGCTGGTTTGGCTTTACATAGTGGAGGGGTTTATGCATGTATATGTGTAAATATATGTTGATTGTTTGATATTCATGTTTGATCTTGTCTTTATTGGGTTTTCCCTATTTCTTCCTCTAGAATGGAAAAAAAAATAGAAAAAAAGGTTCAAGAAATCACCAACTAGCCTTGTTTTGTCCATCACATGCCTAACAGCAAAAGATGTTTAATGTTTCTTCTTCGATTATGCTCCCTGATTGAAGTTCGTGATAAACTTGTAGGGTTTTGAAGTTGATTTTTCATGGAGGGGGTTGGAGGTGATGGTCCCTCAGCAGCAGCAACGGCATTGAACCAACGCAGGCATGAACTATCGAAACTTTTCCAGTATTATTTAGATAAATCTACACCACATGCTCTTTATCGGTGGATTGGATCTGGTTTTTTAGTGTTTCTTTATGCTCTGCGGGTTTACTATCTTCAAGGATTCTACATTGTTTCCTACGGTTTGGGGATCTACATTCTGAATTTGCTTATTGGGTTTTTGTCACCTCTTGTTGACCCGGAGCTGGAACCGAGAGATGGACCTATGCTGCCAACAAAGGGTTCTGATGAATTCAAGCCTTTCATTCGTCGTCTCCCTGAGTTCAAATTCTGGTGATTTTTCAGTATTCTTCCTTGAGCTTATTTTGGCACCATGAGATTTGATGTCCTAATCGTTCTGAATTTGATGCATGTAGCATTTTCAGCATATTTTATATCTCGTAGCAAATCTAGTGCTACTTATGAGTTTATAATAGTTGTTTCCCTGCCTGCCTAATCATTTACTGTTAGTCTGGTACAAATGTACTCTGACCGCCGAGTTATTAGAAGCCACCTTGTTTTTAAATGGATGTAGACAAGAGATTTTTTTTTTTTTTTGATGAAAATGTGAAAAATTCATTAAAAAATATGTAAAAAATAATACAATCTAAAAGGGGCATACCCCAGTTCAAAGGAAAAGTGTTAATGGACAGGCCCATTGAAACACTAGGCTGGACTAAAGGCAGGGAGTCCGAGGCAAAAGCAATCGGATCAATCTAGGACAGAAGTCAGAGTTCTAAAGGTTTAAAACAAAACCAAACAAACCTCAGCAGAGATTAATAAAACAAAAAAAGGGATCATCAACCAATTTAGACAAGCATCCATAGGGGTTAGGCGGTCCCGACCCAAGCCCTCTATAGGATACTTGAAAAAGGGTGGCGAATGATCTACAGGAAAATTTACATTGTGGTGATGAGACAATAGTATGTTGAGAATGTCATATGTTGTTCTGAGACCAGTCTTGCAATCTCTTGATTTTATTTGGATCATGCCCCAGTGATCCTTGTTGTCCTCTGTTCTGTGCCGGCTTTGAAAAGTGTAATTCAAGGGTTAAACATGCTTTGATTTGGTAATTGGTATCATGCATTCAAGAAAAATTCCACCTACTGAAGTCAGCCCAACTCTACAGCTCTACTTACTAGAGGAGTTTTAATTTACAAAGATTTTCTACTATTTCTTGCATCTGTATTCTGTAGCATGGCTTTTACTGTAGATTTTCGTGGTGGTTAGGTGGCATCATAATTTGATGCTTAATGTATTTAATTGAAAAAGGTGGGCATTCATACTACCATTTTGTGCATAAGGTTGCAAGTATAAATTTTATGATATACTTGCTTTAGCGTTGACTTTTGCCTAGAGTACTTATAAATGTCTGTTGGTTGTTTGACTTATCATAATACTGCATTTATTTATTAATGTTTTTTTTCCCTATCTATTGACTTTATCTGTAAAACCAGCCTGCAATGCCCTATTTAATCTATTGCCGTCTTCCTGTTGTTTTTCAGTTCTTCTTTTATTCTTATCCTGTTGCATTTGGAGATAAAACACTGACATTGCAAAGTTGATTTTTTACCTATTAATTGATAGTCAAGCTGATTTCGATATCTTATTCTTTTGTGTATATGCACATTGATGAAATCCAAGCTAAGTTGATTTTTATAAGTGTCTTGTTCCTGTGGTTCCAGGTATGCCATCACTAAGGCGTTCTGTGTAGCATTCGTGATGACCTTCTTTTCCATGTTCGATGTCCCAGTATTTTGGCCTATACTGTTGTGTTACTGGCTTGTTCTTTTTGTACTGACAATGAAGCGTCAAATCATGCATATGATGAAGTACAAGTATATCCCATTCAATCTTGGAAAACAGGTGAGCTTACGAAAATTGTATGCTACATCTTTTCTCTAAAATTGCAACAATGAATAATCTAGTGGTGCTGAGGGAGTGTTTGTGAAAACTTCTGCTTTTGGAAGAAGTGATTTATAGCAGAAGTAAAAGTAGTTGAGAATCAGAAGTTGGTAGTGTTTGCAAATAGAACCAGAGGTTGAGAGTGTTTTTTGAAAAAATTGTAAAAGCGCTTATTTGTTTGTAAAAGTCAAATCAAAAGCAGAATTGGAAATCTAAAGCACCCATCTCTTTCTTTTAGACTCTGATTAAGTTGAGCAGAATCAACAGCAGAAGTTGGCATCTGCAAACACTAAAAAGTGTTTTTTTTTTAACCAAAAGCAGAGAAACACTTTTTTCGTGATTGCGTGTAGTCGAGAAAAGTCTTCTTGTTGGTCTAATTTTTCTTTTCTTTTTTTTCTTCTTCTAGTGGTGTTTATTATGATGGTTTCTTGTTTTACAACAGAAATACGGAGGGAAAAGACCTGCTTCCAGTGCCGGCAGTCCTCGAGCCGACTGAACTTCTGCTGGTTTATAATTCAATCAGATTAAGAAGAATGTGAAAGGCACCTCAGATTAGGAGGAACTGGAAGAAGGGGGAACCAGTATGTTAAGGAAAGGGATAATTGATTATGGGATTTGTATTTTACATTGAAATATCGACACACACCTAGTTTCGCGGATTAATAGCATGTAGTTGTTCAGTTGTGTGCTGTTATTTGATCATGGCAACAAACTGTTACTGATGCAGGGAAAGAAGTAAAGCTTCATTTTGATTTACACGTACCACGGGCAAAATTGTTAGTCGGTTATGATGTCGTCTCAATCATTCGATTGATCATTTTCCCTTTCATGACCAGTGTTGCCTGCGTATTTTTTCTTGCACTTCCCATATGTGTGACAAGATGAAGATGGAGATCAAGTTAATAGATGGCCCATTAATTCTTAAAAACTTTATAATCAATATAATGCCTAAAGTTTATTGATCATATTTATAATGTACTTGAAAATGGGAGACAGGAACAAGAGGAAAAAATAACGAAGACAAGTGAAGTAAGAAAGAATTGCGCTTTTATTAGCTCTGAGCTTTTAAAATCTCAGTTAATGAGTTTCTTATAGATTAATTGCCAACCCACCTTTTGTAATAAATGAGGGTATTTGTAAGAGAGAATATCCTATGTATTATTAATCCCTAAATGTAGGTTTAATGATCGCTTATATGGATTGTGTATCCAATCATACGGATTTTAGGAAAATGTGTCAAACATATGATTTGAGAGGAAATAGTTGAGCATTGCAATAATGACTGACATATATTTAATGCGATATGACTTGTTGGCCTCCTTTTATCCACGTGGGCTCTTCGACCTCCAACTCGGATTGAGGCTCGGGTCCTTGCTCTTGCTTCTTGCCATTTTGGGTTTGGGTCGGTCCTCTGGGGTCAGTCATCTGAGTTGGATGTCAAGATAGATTTCTACCATTGGTTTGATACACCTTAGATCGAGTGCAACTTAATTATATCACTTGTAAATCATAATGATATTCTGACAATCGATTGTAGCTCAGCAGGTTGAACAATTATAACACAGATCATTGACCTGTGTTCAAAATCCCACTAGCTCCACCTTGCTAGACCTTGTACTATAAAAAAACAGAGAAAGAATGAATGAAAGAAGACATGTTCTTTATAAGTTAAAAAAAAACATATGGCACATGGCGGAGAATGGATGCAGAGCGTTCGACTTGGTGTTGCATGATGGTTCGCCGAATGTTGGTGGCGCGTGGTCGAAGGAGGCAACAAATCAGATCATTTGGTTATTGATTCGGTTAAGCTCGCGACTGAGTTACTGGCTCCGAAAAGAACTTTTGTCACCAAGGTTATATATTTACAGTTGGTTTATAATAATTCTACGCGTATTTGCTAGAGTACTGCATTGTCTCGCAGACATGTAGAACTGTGTTTTGGTACTATTAAAGAATAATTACTGTCATCTACGTTTGTATGGATTGTCCACCAATACCAGTTCCATTAACTGAATATTATGATTCCAAGCACCTCATCAGTAATATTAGTCAATAATCTTTAACTAGAGTCTCAAAGATGTTAGAACTATTGAGAAAAAGATGATTAAATATCCTATTTAGATAGCATTCGTGTGTTAAAAAACCTAAAAAAACATTACAAAAAAGAGAGAAGGAAAAGGAATGAATGCAGATGAGATGAAATTAAGTTAAACAATACCAATTTCAAACATATTGGTCAAGCATCTCATCCACGGTCGCATACTTAACATCAGGATAAAGTTCCGAAGCCTCCACTCCAAACGAAGGTTCGATCTCAAAGTTTGTGTGATCTCCCATCACAAAAACGGAGTGACAGATTGCTAGTCTCACATTTAGTGGGACCGAGGCTTCTGCAATACACGTGATCAAACAACAATTCAGCATCACATTCTGCAACCTTTGAGCACATCATAACAATCAAATATACATACTGAGAAACTCAAGAAACCGAGGTAGATAGATATAAAAGTTTATCTTGCCTTGAATGTTTTTCAGAACTTGATCCTCGGGAACATATATTCTTTCGAGTTTTACGCCACACTTATTCTCCCACAACGTAACTAGGTCATTCATAGAAATAGAGTTGGCAGGGGGTCTAATGTAGAGGATCTTATTCAAAGTTCTTGGATCATCCACAGCTTTGATGGTATATGTAGCAATATCTTCTTCCTTGTTATATACAGCTGAATACGACAAAAGCAAAACATATTAGTTTAATTTCTCTTGCAAACGTAATATCTTTCTGCTTCCATTGAATTTACTAGATTGCAAGCAACTTCCGTCATGAATAAATGCACTAGCGATAATAACAAAAAAACTCAGCTATCTTTCAAAATTACAAATAGGGATAATTACAAAAACATCCCTGAGGTTTGGCTTAATTACAAAAAAACCCAGACATGTTTCAAAATTACAAAAAACCCTTCAGGTTTTGTTTTGTCTTAAATTTAAGGGGGTAACTGTAATATATTTGCAAATGTCAGAAGGTTTTTTGAAATGTTTTCGAAAATCACCGGGAAAAATGTAAAATGGAATCAAACCTCGAGGGTATTTTTGCAATTTTCAAAGAACTCTATTTTTTTTGTAATTAGCTCAAACCTTAGGGGTGTTTTTGCAATTATACCTTACAAATATTACCTTGATATTTGTTTCTATTTCGCATAGTACACCCCCAAAAACAAACCTCAAGTGGCTGTTTTGTAATAGCGGTATTTGTAATTTTGAAAGATAACTAGATTTTTATGTAATTAAACTAAATATCATGCATAGTTTTTGAATTTACCCAATGCAGTAAACAGTAAGGGCTCTAGAATTTTTTCACCAATTCCACTCGGTGGCTTAAAAATATTTACTATCAGCATTCACTGAATTTTGTGTCACCGGAATCATAATTTTATATACCTTTTGTGTTTCCATCCCCTAAGATAACAACCTTGTCCCGTGGTGGAGCTGTGGCGTCTAGCTGTGCCAATGTTCTAACAAATATACCCGCAAAGAAATTGCTAGAGACATAGGTATAAGGGACTCCTGCTGCCTCCACAAGACGGCGAAATTGAGCCTTGTGTCTGAACGTTGATTTTGCCGGCTGAACAGCATGGACACGGTCCACGTCATTTCCAAACTCAGACGGAAGGAATCGCTAGGAGATTCATCAAACACCAAACAAATAACATCTTTATCAGAACATGATTCTTGGTCTAATATCTGTGAACCAACAGTGATAGAAGACGAGAGGACGCAAAATGTGCACAAAATGTTCTTGTGCTGCCTATCTTTAGATTAGGGATAATTACAAAAAAAACCTTGAATTTCGGGCAAATTACAAAAAAAAAACCAGAGGTTTTTGGAAATTGCAAAAAAATCTCTTGATGTTTGATACCGTCTTACATTTTCCCCTTCATAAGATATATATAAAAAAAATCATTTCAAAAAACCCCCACCAAACCTGAGGGGTTATTTTGTAATTTTGAAACATCTATAGTTTTTTTTTTGTAATTAGCCCAAATCTCAGGGATGTTTTTGTAATATGTCTTTAAATTAACCAGTTTTGGAGAGAGCCGGAGTAACATGGAATAGCTTATGAGATCGAAACCATAAGCACATAAAAACACCTCAATTTTTCTACCAATTAAATTTAAATCTGAAATCCAATGATGTACCACTCTTGTTTCTTCATAAATCATAGTCAAACTCTTACCATCTAACAAGCAAATTTTACTCGTGAATAGAGAAACTAAGGCACATTTGAAAGCATAACCAGAAGAAAGTATCAGAGGACTTGAATTTCTTCCTGATTTCTTCATTTAATAGTTCAGAATTTTTTTTACCTTAACATTGCCGGCCTTCTTAATAGCAGCTACAATCTTGTCCTGATCGTTCAACTGAGCGTAGCCAACAGTCGATATCACTACATCGACTTGCTTTATCGCTTTCACCAAGCTCTCGTGATCATACAAATCTCCCTACACCATGCCAATTAAGCCAAAATGAATAAATAAATTTCAAAATAAGTTCGCAGCTCTCTTCAATCCCAAACCGAACATCATTTACTAGAAATTTCTCAGTATTTATAACTTCCATTAAATTGAACTCCAAATACAGAGGAAAACAAAATTTTAAAAACAAGTGTGTGGAAATTGAGCTCACAAGGATGAAATTGACGCCGGAATTTCTGAAGCTTTTGATGAGGTTGGATTTGGGGGACGCAGTGTTTGAGAGAGTGGACTCTCTGACTAAAATGAAGGTCGGGCGACCGGCGTTGGCGTTGGCGCTGGCTTGAACGATGAACTTTCCGATGTAGCCAGTTCCTCCGATTATCAGAATCTTACTCTTTCCGGCCATTTTGAAAGAATCTATCATCTGAGAAAAGCTTTTTATTACTTAGTGATAAGATGGACGATGATGGTGTCCACTAATATATATCAAAATTAAATAATACTTAATGGTCGTTTATATGTTTTTTTTTTAAAGGTTAAAGGGTAGTAGGACTGCAAATGAACCAAACCGCTCGTGAGTTATTCATAGCTCGATTCGACAAAAGCTCGTTCGAGTCCATTTAATGAGGCTCATTAAAGTAAATGAACCAAACTCAAATTCAGAGATATTCAGTTCGTTAGCTCGTGAACATGCTTGTTAATAAGCTTGTGAGTAGACTCGTTAGTAAGCTCGTATAAATCAAACTAATAATTTGAATTTAATTTTGATTTTTATATGTTGACTTATGATTAATATAAAAATATTTGAATACATTTATTTTTTTTTGAATAAAATCATAGGTTTTAATAAATATGTTATGCGTTATAGGTATATATAATTTTATTTTTGTAATAAATTGGAGAATAATTTAATTTATAATTAATATTTACTAAGCTCGTTCAGGCTCGAAAAAATTTGTGAGTCATTAATATGTTCGATAAATTCAGGCTTGAGTTCGACTCGATACTAAACGCGCCAAATTCAAACTCTCAAAAGTTCGGCTCGACTCGATTCAGTTCGATTGCACCCCTAAAGGTACTTTACTCTAAAATTCAAAAGTTGCCAATTTGGGACTCAATTCCTAAAAATTATTAGAATTTAGTTCGGATTGGTCCCAGACTCAAACCCAGTGTTGGACCATCAAATCCATTTTATAAAACATATTTGCTAAAATAATGTCACATGATTTCGAATTTTCGATCTAGTGGGTAAATGTACATTATTTGTTGCTGTATTATAATAATAATAATTATTTTCTTCAGAACTTGGTGCCAACAATAGGAACGAGTAAATGTCAAAAATCAAGTTGTTTTTTTTCTTTTTGGTGACGTCAAAAATCATGTTAATAATTAAGTAAACTTGATGAATTGACCAAAAAAATACACACTTGGATTGGTGATTTTTCCATCACATAATCAATATAATTGTGTTAGTATTATTTCCGATTGTTTTCATTTAATTCACTTTTGCTTAACACATAGAAGTTCTAATAAATATTTTTTCTTAGTTACAAAAATTACCTCTAAGGTTTAGCCTGATTATAATAAAACAAAATTAATCTTTCAAATTTACAAATACACCCTTGACATTTGTTTCTTTTTTATAAATTGAACCCTCATGGAGCATTTGTTACGTAATTACAAACCTACACTGAGTATTTGTAATTTTGAAAGACAACCGAAGTTTTTTCGTAATTAGGCTGAACATCAGGTGTAGTTTTTGTAATTAACTATTTTTTCTTAACACATATTTCAATCAATGGCCTGTTAGAATACCAGAGTCCTCAACAAGAATGTTGGTGATTCTGGTGTTAAGTCACAATCAGTTTTTGCAGCAGCGTTTTCTTCTGTTTCATCTAAAGAATTGCCTGCAATAAAATTCTATCCTAAGTTTAGAATCTTCTATACTCAAACAGTCAAATCATAAGGGAGGTCAATGACAATACTCAAAATCCATAACATTACTGTCCAGTAAATTTTGAAGAATAAATTACAATGCATAGAGTTCAACCATAAGAAACAATTCATTACTTTAAACTCATCACCCAAAAAACTAGTTAAGCCGAAAAACACATTCCTCGAACAAAAGTCAAAACACAACACTTACAATAGTGTGTCCAAGTATTCGCTAACTGTGGTGTATTTGATATGTGGATACAGCTCTGTTCCTTCTACACCGTTCGATGAGTTTATGTCAAAGTACGTCTGATCTCCCTTTACGAATCCAGAGTATATGAAGACCATCTGCATGTTGTCTGGATATGGAGTTTCTGCAATGCAATGCCAATAATTACTAACCTTTTAAATTAGGGACAATTACAAAAATCCCTCAGGTTCGGGCTAATTACCAAAAACTCCAGAGGCTTTTGAAAATTACAAAAAACCTCTTGAGCTTTGGTTCTGTTTTATATTTTCCCCCCTTCATAAGCAAAGCACATTTCGAAACTAAATATTACAGTTACCCCCTCAAATTTAAGATATAATCAAACCGGAGGGGGCTTTTTGCAATTTTGAGACATCTGGATTTTTTTGTAATTAGCCCAGACCTCAAGGTTAATTTTGTAATTATCCCTCTAAAATTATAGGTATAGGTAGAAATAAAGCTACAAAGCTCTATTTCTATTCAATCAACATACCATGAATTTTCTTAAGAAGCACTTCTTCTGAGATGTAATTTCTCTCGAGATTTTTTCCGACTTTTTTCTCCCAAATATCAACTAGCTCATTCATGGAAAGAGTGTTGCCTGCTGGCCTCAAATACATCACTTTATTAAGTGTACGTGGATCATCCACCGTGCTAATTGTGAATGCAGCAACATCACTTTCCTTCACAAAGATACCTGCAAGTGACATAAAAAACAGCAATTGAACCAAAATCTCCAAATATAACAAAGCCACATGCTTGCTCTTTCTAGAAATAAGAAACATATAAAATTAGGGGATAATTAAAAAAAAAAAACCGAGGTTTGGCTAATTACAAAAAAACGCAGAGTTTTTTAAAATTGCAAAAAACCCCTTTTGAAGTTTGATTCCATCTTACATTTTCTCCTTCATAGGCAAAAAAAAAAAATTCAAAACCCCACCTAACATTTATAAAAATATTACAGTTACTCCCTTAAATTTAAGACATAATCAAACCTGAGGTTTTTTTTTTGGTAATTAGCCCAAACCTCAGGGGTGTTCTTGTAATCATCCCCTAAAATTAGCCGAAAAATCTGAACTAATCTGAGATAATGTTAATTATGAGACCTTTAACATTTCCATCTCCAAATATAGTGACTTTATCCCTCGGTGGGGCTTGAAGGCCGGGCTGAACAAGAGACGGAAGCAAGTAGCTTGTATAGAAGTTGCAACAAATGTAAGTGTACGGAATGCTTGCATCTTCAACAAGACGCCTTATCTCAGCTTTCCTCGAATAGAAATTGTGGTCCAAGTGGGCAACTCGAGTTTTGTCGGGATCCAATCCAAATTCTGATGGAAAGAACCTCTGTTTTAATTCCAATTAACCATTAAAAAGGAGCAATTAGGATAGAAATCGATTTCGTGAACCTACTACATTGTAATGTCAACTACATGATATGGCGGTTGCACGTATGTAACACACGAATCGATGAGATCATAGGGGTTTTCTGTTCTACAATTTAGGAGAATTTATAACTTTACTGGCATTCTGTACCAAAATTTACAGCCTTAAGTATAAGGTACACAGCATGAGCTAAACGAGTCGAGTCATTCGAATTTTTTTTTTTCCTATCATCACCATTAACTGTTTTGATCTTGGATTATTAAATTAAGGAAAGTGAAAAGGAAAAGCTAATAATTGATCATCTCATTTTTCCTCATTGACAATAGAACTAGTAATTTTAGGTGCATTGTATTTTCATCACTAATCTCAGGTCCAAACATTAGCGCTGTCTATGTTTGTTCAATCATAAAACTGCAAAATCAGAAAAAAAAAATCAGAATAACAAAATGATTACCTTGATGCAACCGGCGCGTTTGATGGCCGCAACCAGAGGCTTCTGATCGAGGACTTGCTTTGACGAAACGGCACAAATCACTACATCCACTTGTTTTAGGGCTTCGATTAAACTCTCTTCATCTTGCAATGAACCCTAAGAACAAACAAAAAGGGAAACTCATAAGATAAAATAAAATAAATTAAAATAAAAATAACAACAAATGAGGCGAAAAGGAGGACGTGATTTGTTACATGCTTTGAAAATCTCCATCCCTGCATCGGAAAGGAATTGAAGCTTCTGGAGTTTGTTCGGGTCGGAAAATGCGGAGTCTCTGACGAGTCCGAATGTCCGATGCGATGCGTTCAGGCTGGCTTTTGCGAGTTCGAATCCGAGGTTTCCTGTAACTCCGATTATCAGTATTTTGCTTTTGCTTTCCGCCATTGGTATGAGTGGCGCGGTGGCAGTGGCGGTGACTGTAAGGACCGTTTTTGTTTTTGTTTTTTTACTGTAAGTAGTTAAGGGGGTGTTTGCAAAAACACTGCTTTTAAAAAAGAAAGTGATTTATTGTAGCAAGAGTAGAAGTAGTCGAGAATCAGAAGCTGACAGTGTTTGAAAATAAAATTAAAAGTTGAGAGTGTTAGATAAAAATTGTAAAAATGCTTATTTATATGTAAAAGTCAAAACAGAAGCAGAAATCTAAAACACCTTGTTTTTAGAATCTGATTAAATAAAGCAAAAGTTGACACTTGCAAATAAAAAAAAATATTTCTTTAAGCTAAAATATAAGAATCACTTTTTTTTAGTGATTGCAAACATTCCCTAAACACCAGCAATTGTGTTGTATAATTTAAACGGATTATCACAAAATACCCCTAGGTTCGGGCTAATTAGGAAAAAACTCAAGGATTTGATTCGTCTTACATTTTTCTCCTTTATAACTTATAAGCAAAAAAATATTTCAAGAACTCCATGATACTTATAAAAATAATATCTTATGGTTACCCTCTTAAATTTAAGCCAGAATTAAACCTAGGTTTTTTTTTTTTATAATCTTGAAACGTCTTTGGTTTTTTTTATAATTAGTTCAAACCTCAGGAGTATTTTTGTAATTATACCCAATGTAAAAGAAAATAATGTTAGAAGGACTCAAGAAAGTTTCTTTAATTTTGTTTACAAAAGTTTTTTATTTAATTTATTTGATTCTTTTCTTTTTATTAAAAATAGGATTCAAATTTCTTATTCCATATGTTCCACTTTATATTCCATTGCATTGGAATGAATAACACGTATACAATATGATATTATAGTTGTACACATTTCTTTCGTCCAATATAGCAATATAGTGGAATAAGAACGTGAAACGAGATATGTGATCCCTAAAAACAATCAATCAACCATATGTCAAAGTGGACTTTGGAATCTATTTAAGCTGCAAATTCATTGAACCAAAACCCATATTAAATAAGCAACCCAAGATAGCTTAAAAGGCTAAAACAAATGTTTCACAAACAATATACTTTTCTTTCTCTTTTTTATTAATTGGCATATTGACACTCTTACAAGATGCCAACCACTTATAAAGAAATTAACAAATTTCTCTCAAATTTACAGGAAATTAATATTTCTTGTTAGTTAACAAGGTGGAAGATCTTTTGGTGGAGGCAAAACTGAATGGTCTGGATCTGGTCCATCCTCCACCACAAATGCAGTCTTCAATCCCCAGCCAGTATGAATCTCCAAATGACAGTGCATAAACCACACTCCTATATCACAAAAAATTTACAAATTTACAGTCATCATATTTGAAAAGGGATAATTGCAAAAACACCCCTAAAGTTTTGGCTAGTTACAAAAAAACCAAAGATGTTTCACAATTACAAAAAAGGGTAATTACAAAAACATCCCTTAGGTTTGGGCTAATTAATGTTTCAAAATTACAAAAAGTCCCATCATGTTTCATTTTGTCTTAAGTTTAGGGGGTAATTGCAATATTTTTATAAGTTAGGGTTTTTTTTGAAATATTTTTACTTATGAAGGGAAAAATGTAAGACGGAATCAAACCTCAAGAGGTTTTTTGTAATTTTCAAAGAACTCTGATTTTTTTGTAATTAGCCAAAACCTCAGGGTTTTTTTTGGTAATTGTCCCTTACCAAAAAAAACCATCAAGTTTAATTATGTTTAAAATTTAAGGGGATAGTTGTAATATTTTTCAAAATGTCAAGGGGGTTTTTGAAATATTTTTTTGTTCAATGAAAGGGAAAATGTAAACCTCAAGTTTTTTTTTTTTTTTTTTTTTTGTAATTTTCGAAAATCTCTGTTTTTGTAATTAGCCCGAACCTAAGGGATGTTTTTGTAATTATCCCTATTAAAAACGAGGATTATTAATAAAAGGAAAAATTACAAAAACACCCCTGAGGTTTGGGCAAATGACAAAAAAACCCGAGAGATTTTTTTAAAATTACAAAAAAACCCTTGAGGTTTGATTACATCTTACATTTTCCCCTTTGTAAACAAAAAAACATTTCAAAAACCCACCTTAAATTTTATAAAAATATTACCGTTACCCTCTTAAATTTTAGACATAATCAAACATGATGGGTTTTTTTGTAATTAACCAAAACCTCAGGGGTGTTTTTGTAATTATAAGTTTTAAAAGAATACCTGGATTATCAGCCCTGAACCTTATAGCAGTCCAACCACCAGTAGGAACACCAACTGTATTTCTTTCAGGAGGATCAACCAAATTAAATTTTTCAGGGTCATTTTTGGGATCAAAATTTCCAACTCCAGTCCCAACAACAAAGAAATTATATCCATGAAGATGAAATGGATGAGACTCAACAGACAAAAGATTAGTATCTTGTAGTACTAATTCAACTGTTGAGTTGAATGCAATCCTGCTGAGCCGAGGCTGTTTCCCCAACGTCGTCCGGAGATTGGCCGTCAGTGGCGCGCCCGTATAGTTAAAAGGCGTGGGAGGACGGTCCGGAAAATCCGTCGTGAAAACTCCCTTAAGGTTGTAGTAATGAGCTTGTAAAAGTCCAATTTGTGGCATCACGAACGTTATGTTGTTTAACGAAGCTACTAGTTTCGTGCCGTTCTGGCAGTTTGGACAGGGGTCGACGCCTAGGCCTATCGTGTAGAAAAGATGGCGGTCGGGTTTAAGTGGTACGTTTGCTGGGAATTTTGGAGAGTTTAGGCTTCTGAGCTTCGCGTTGTAGTTTAGCGCGAAGGCCGTGTTATTGAGAGATGGTAATTGAGGAAGACTAGGAACTATTGTGTTTGGGATGCCTTTGTATTGTAATATGGCCGTGGCGGTTTTGTTGTCTATGGAAATCGGGGCATCCATGAACGGCCTTGCGGCCATGAAATATCGGCCTGGGATTTGGTTTGTTCGGACAAGAACGTTTGTTGTCTGTCCGGGTGCTATTAAGATTGAGTCGGTTAAGAAGGGCTTTGTGTAGACAGCGTCGATTTCTACTATTGTCATGTTGTGGCCGGCAATGGCAAAGAAAAGTTCGTCGTTGAGTGCAGCGTTGATGATTCTTAGTAGGTATGTCTTTCCTTGCTCGACCTCTATGGCATACGTGTCTGAAACAGAACAATATGGCATTCACAATCGCGATTTTGAAAGATAACTGGAGTTTTTTGTAATCAGACGAGGGTATTTTTTTACGTTTTTCGGAACACGGAAAGAGTGGTCCTGGTTTGCCATTGATTGTATGTGCATCAGATAGTTTTGGAGGCAATCCCACTTTGTTTCCTTGTTTAACAACCTCTTCAACATCATCATTCCACCATTCCCCTATTTTTTTCCAACACAATCAAAAATATAAACCTTATTTAGTATCATCATATCACTCAATAAAATCTAATTAAGTTATAGGGATAATTACAAACGACACCCTGAGATTTGGGCTAATTACAAAAAAAAACAAAGATGTTTCAAAATTACAAAAAAACCCTCAAATTTGATCATGTTTTAAATTTAAGGGGGTAATTGTAATATTTCTAGAAATATCTGGGCCCTGAGATTTGGGCTAATTACAAAAAAACCCAATTTTTTTTTCAAAATTACAAAAAAAAACCTCAAGTTTGATCATGTTTTAAATTTAAGGGGGTAATTGTAATATTTCTAGAAATATTGGGGAGATTTTTGAAATATTTTTTTTCTTATGAGGAGATTAATGTAAGCTCGATCAAACCTGAAGGCCCTTTTTTGCAATTTTCAAAAACTTATGTTTTTTTTTTTAATTAGCCCAGACCCTAGGGGTGTTTTTGTAATTATCCCTGAGTTATATCAACTTCATTTAATTTCTTTAACAAAATATATCACCTAAGATTAAATTGAATTCAAAATCAGGCTGGGGAAAAGGATATGGAACCCCTTGTTTAGGCATTATTACAATGGCACCATAAACAGTGGCTCTTAGCCAAAATATATGTGCATGCCACCATAATGTTCCTCTTTGCCCTGTTACATTAAAATCATAAGTGTAACTTTGTCCTGTCTGAACCGGACATTGTGTTACGTATGCCGGTCCATCTGCCCATCCGTTGCGATACTGCTTCAATCCATGCCTGCCCGACCAACAAAAATAAAAAAAAATAAAAAAAAATAAAAAATAAAAAACAAAATCAAGAATGTGCTATTAGAAACTGTTTACCAATGAATGGACATGTTATATTGTGCATGATTAGTAACATTAATAAGAACTCTATCTCCTTCTCTAGCGTAAATCGTCGGCCCGGGAAACATTCCATTTACGGTGACAATTGGCTTGGCGTGGCACAATCTGCTCACATTCTTCACTTGAATCTGGAAATATACAAAATTCGAAGAAAAAAATTAAATACGTACGACGCTAATATGTACGTGCAATGTAACGATGTTTTTTAGTATCTTTACTAACATCAAATTGGTATTTCTTCACTGCAGCTTCGGCTGGAGTGGAGATATACACAAGAAACACGAACAACAAAAGAATAGTCGAGTGAAAAACATTCACGCGCCCCATTACTCGGAGCGAAAATTTTGAATCTTTTCAAAAAAAAAATGAAAATGCTTGAACTTGTGTTTTTATGACATGTAAGAGACATGTTGGGACATTTTATAGAAGGTTATGGTTAGGATAAGACATCGGTTTGTTAAGGGGGAGAGCTGATTTGGTAGAGAAATGTGAGGGGGTTACAAACCAAAACTTACAAGCAATATGCTGATAAAGACTTCAGAATGTATGAAATAGCAAAAGGGAGAAAATATAGAAAGGGAAAAAAAATGAAAAAAAGGAATAAAATAGGTGAAACCTGCTTATGTGTATAAAGAAAGTATGAGCATGAGAGCTACGTAGAGCCAACCAAACGGACCCTGAGCTTTACCTTTAAGAAAAAGGTATATATGTGTATATTTCTTTTGTTTTTACTAGTTTTATTTTATGAATTGGAGTATGATTTTTGTGTTGTATTTGATTAGTTATATTTTTTGGGGAAGAATTCAAAATTAGTCCTGCATTTATAGGGGTGTTACAACTTTTGAAATTGCGATTTTAGTCCCGTGTGTTTCGTTTTTTTTTTTTGCAATTTTGGTCCCATACGTTTTAGATTTGAACAATTTTGGTCCTATAAGTTTTAAGTTGATGCAAATTTGGTCCTAAGGGCTATTTCAATATTTCAGTTATTCCAAAAATGCCCTTGATAGCCAAAATAATCGATATACGTAAGATCAAGTTTAAAATGATATCGACCTGTATTTTATTTACTTGATAGAATTTATTTATCATTTATACTATAAATTGCCTAAAGGTGAAAGAATTTTAGATTTAAGAATCCAGGTCAAAACTCGAGATATGAGTTCTACATATATTATTTCCTAAGTATGAAAATACAAAAACACATACAAATATGTCAAAATTGATTATTTTTAATAATAGCACCGAAGTTACCACAACTAAAAAATAAAAGACTAAAATTGCCAAATTCTAAAAATTACATAATTAAAATTATTATTTTTGCTAAGGGGCAAAATTATCAGATGACCAAACTTGCAACTTCAAAAATTACAGGACTAATTTAGCAATACACTATAGATACAGGACCAATTTTGCAATTTTCCCTATTTTTTGTCGAGCAAAGTGGTTGGAGAGGAGATGTTGGTTCCAAATTATGATTGGGGAAATTTTTTAGCTCTGAAATATTCATTTCTGATAATGTTGCACTGGCTATTAGGTGACAAAAATAGAAATATAATCTTCACTTGATATCGAAATATTGTTGATAAAAATCATATAGTAAATAATTATAAAGTTCTACAAATAATGTACAGAATAAGTATGACCAACCAAATGCTTGCAACATATAAAGGATGAGATTTTCTCCATATCCCTCGAGTAAGACTGAAAAACGAACCAAGCTACTCGGAACAATGGTTGCAGAAATCGCTAGGTGCTAGTCGGGCGGTGGACCAGCGTTTAATGCCTAGGGCGCCTAGGCGGACGCCTATGAACAACACTATTTTTTTTTTATATTTTACCGATTTTTGGCCGATTTTTCCCGCCTAGGCCCATTTTTTGGCCGTCTAGGAGAGCGCCTAGCTCCGATTTGGTGCCGCCTAGGCCGATTTTCAGCCAAAACGATTTTTTGGCTGATCTGGCAAAATCGGATCGGCCTAGGGGCGCCTAGCGCCTAGGCGGCCGCCTAGGCCGATTTTTACAACACTGCTCAGAACTCGATTCGAGATCGGTCGTTAAAAGCTCGGTTGAGCTCGGCTCATTAACATAATGAACAAACTTGAACACATTTTTCCACTCGAGCTCGACTCGATTAGCAAAATAAGAATAAAATATGTGTAAAAATATCAAGCTACTCGAGCTCGATTAGTGTTGAGCTCGATTAAAGCTTGTTCGAGCTCGATTTAATAATCAAACCAAGCTCAATACAATTTTTGAAGCTCGATTAAAATTCAAACAAACTTAAACACTACTATGTTCGACTCAACTCGACTCATTTCCACCCCTACTATGTAAAGAGTCTAATAAGATGTTCCACTTGGACTCCAGAAAGTTTGGTGTTTAATCTCTCGAGTGTTTGAAGCAATTGAAAATTTTATTTTCTCCACATATTTATAGGCCCAAATATATAATGGTGGGTTTTTACACAATGCAAGTCAATAGTATATGGATCGTAGCCCAAAAAGTTCGGCCCAATTATTATCTTCGAATTACCCCCCATTTCTTCTATAAATAAATGCCTGTTGTAACTTGTAACCCTAGTTCAGAAAAGGTGAGTCGCCTCCGTATACGAACTCTAGCTATGGAAAATCTGCTCTCATATTTTCACATTTCACACACAAACACATACACAAAAACACACAATGACACACATTGATGCGTGTATAATTGGGAGGCGCGATGATGAAGTTAAAGAAATAATCTCGTTAATCTGATGATTATGAGGAAAAACATCTATTCCATTCTTAATATTCCTGAGCGCCTTCTCCTTTTCTCTGCTCTTTCACTTTTCACTGTTTGCAGCTAATTTCTTTTCCCGATTTTCGTTTCGGTTCTTTTTTTTTTTGTGCTACAAAAATTATTTCGTAATTTTTCGTATCACTTTGGGGAGTTATTTTCAATTTTTTTGTTCGAGATTTAACAAAACCATTGTAATTATTGTATACGTATATATGTGTATGTTTATGTATTAATTCTTATACTAATGAAAAATCCATATTTTTATCTTTTAATCTTTTATCTTTTGATGTTTTGAATAATAATTATATTTTAATTAAAAAATTGATTTGAGACTAGAAAAATTATGTACTTAGTACAATAAAGAAATCTCTCTCTCATCAAACTGTGGCTCCCCTGAAAATTGTTGGATGATGCTGACTTGCACCGAGTGAGATGCAATTTGTTGTAAAATAATTTGATCGTTTTCCCATTCCTACGAGGGAAGGCAGCAAGATTACTCAATTTACATAAAAAAAATATTGGTAATGGGTCAAAATAACCAATTCCATAATAAAAAAATGAAAACTAACTATTTTTTGAAAACAAATATTTAACTATTTTGGCATAATAAAAGACATTTATATCCTTTTGGCTGATATTTAGTCTATTTTATCTCTTTTTCACTTGTCTCTTTTTATATTTTCTTACTATTATTTTTTTCAAACTATTTAAGAAAATAGAATTTGTATTTTTGATTTTTTTTATATGCAATATGAGTGTTGAATTATAGATATAGGAAAAATGATTAACTTGATATATTATATATGCAAAATGGATTTGAAATGAAAAATTGATATGAATTCAAAGTTTTTTTGGAAAAGAATAATATAACTGGTTATAATAAAAGTAGATTGAGCAGTAATAGCTAGTCAAACGATATCAAAACCTTAATTGCTAAATCGTAAAAACATTTCAAAGTTAACAATAAATCATAATGCAAACAATTATAAACTAAATAAATCAACAAAAATTATGAAATTAATGAGATAAGATTTTTTGCCCGCAATATAGTTGCGTAGTTTCCATTTTCGCAAGTCGTTGGAATAAAATGTTTTGTCCAAATTTTGAATGTCGTTTCCATTTTTGCAAGTCGTTGGAATAAAATGTTTTGTCCAAATTTTGAATGTTGAGTTACGATGTTGGTGAACGGTGCTCGAAAAGGGGTTTATTGAGTCAAAGGGAATATGGGAATTTCATATATCAAAATGTCTAAAAAATATGTATTTGAAGAAAATGACTAAAAAACATTTTGGTTTGATAGGAATAACCAAAAAATTGAGTCACTTTAAAAATATTGTAAAATATAATAACATCACAATGGATGTTTTTTTGCTTTTCTTTTTTAATTTTAATATATTCATTTAATTAAAGTAAAGTAGTAATAGGTAGGGAAAATTATTTATTAAAATAATGGTTTTTTTTTTACATACTTAACAATGACTTTTTCTAGTTAAAGAAAATCTATGGATTGAATTTTTTAGTAGAATTTCCTTTTTTCAGGTTCACATTAATTTTCGTCAATGTTGATTTAATTTCAATAAACTTAATTTTGGGATTTTTTTCAAATATATATAAGTTGTAATAAATACAATTGTTGGTTTTTGGAGTCAAATAAAAGAAGTGAGTTTTGTCCATATTTCTTGTGGAACAAAAGGGATGGGAGCCTCATCCTTTTCAGCTTTGATGGAAACGTGGAAAGCGTTTTATTTGATGGAAGTAATGAAAAAGTCTTGAAAACCAAAAGCATCTCTAAGGGCAAGCGAATGGGGAGGAGGCTGTTTGATACATGTTTTTATCTTAATTTTGATAATTTTATTTTGTCACCAAAACAATGTTTTTAAAGGTTGTCCAAATACTCCTAAATGATTTAAAATGGTTTTAATATTTTCCGAAGTATTTCCTCAAGTTTATTTTCGATAATATTGGACAACACTTTTAATGATTTTATGTCAATGGGTTTTTACTCCTAAACAAGATTTCTAAATGTTGTTTAAATACTCCCGATTGGTTTAAAATATTTTTAATAAATTTTTGGAGTATTTCTTGAGTTTTATTTTCGACAAAAATTGGACAACATTTCTGTCTCGTGGTCGACCGGTCACCCTATAGGGCAACCCGTACACAAGATGATTTTTGAAACAGAAAATGAGACGGAAGGAAAATCGGCGGTCGGCCAAGTGCGGCCGCCTGGCGTCGGCCGTCGCCACAGGCGTCGACCGCCGTACTGCAGGTTTGTGTTGAAACGAGCGAATTTTTCACTCAAATCCATTGAGGGGACCCCATTGAAATGCGGGGCGACCTGGTCGGACCTCGATCGGTCGCCCCTGTTAATTTGTGATATGTTCATTTCAACTTCTATTTACGTGCGGCCGGCCGCCTACATGCTTTAAAAGAAAAAATATGACCGTTTGACAATGGACACATTTCCTTAAATTGTGGGATTGATTTTTAACAACTATATTCTTGATTTTAATTGTATTTTTACAGAGATTTTCAATCCCCAAGAGAGAGTCTATGCTTGATCAATCATCTCCTATAAATAGAGGAGTTTTGGAGCAACCAACACAACAATTGAGATACAACACAACAAGATACACTTCAAGCAAATATTTGTTCTTCATTGTTATAATTCTTGTTGTAATTTTGCCTAGCTTTTCACTTTCACATCCTTGAGGTCTAAGCTATTCTTGATTACACTTTGCACTCAAATTGTAATATTCATTATTGAGTTGTAATCTTGAATTTTTGGGATATCATTCAACACAAGATATCCTTGTGAGTGTTCTTGTGGTAAGAACACACTTGGGTGATCTAGGTGTTAGGTGTGAGAAGATTGTGGTAATCTTCTTGTTGAGGTGTTGAAGAATTTGGTATTCTTCAAGGTTGAAGATTGTGGTAATCTTCACAAGGTGCCGTTGAAGGAAGATTGTGGTAATCTTCAAAGGGAGATTGTGGTAATCTCCAAAGGTGGTGTTGAAGAAGAGTGTGGTGCTCTTCAGGGTGTTGTAAGTTGAATTTGTATTAATTTTGGTAATTAATAAAATTCTTTTTCTTTTTGAAATCCATTCCGGATATACTGGGGTGGTAGTAGATTAGACCCTAGGTGGGTTGAACTACTATAAATCAACGCGTGTTGTTTACATTCCGCACCTTAATTATTGTGTTTGAGCATTTGGTTCTAAAAAGAGGGCGAAATCGAAAAGATGGAGATAATCTATTCACCCCCCCTCTAGATTATCGTAGCCGCTTGGACTTACAAGTGGTATCAGAGCCAAACTCTTTGGCAAGCTCGTTTCACATCGCGAGTGAAGAGAAACGATCGTCGGTTACGAACGAAGCTCAACTTTCCGACACCTCCACCACCAAGCCACCACTATTTGATTCCAAAAATTTTATATTTTGGAAGGAAAGAATGAAATGCTATTTACAAGGTTGCGGGTTTGATATTTGGAACACCGTCATAAATGGAGAATCCATTCCGATGAAAGATACACCTCACACCTCCAAAGGCTTCAAAGAGCTCAATGATGAAGAGAAGAAAATCATCTCCTTAAACGGTAAAGCTCTTAATATTTTGTATTGTTCACTTACTAATTTGGTATATGAACATATTGTAGGAATTCGATCGGCACATAAAGTATGGCAAAAATTAGAAGCCATCTATGGAGTATTTGCAAATGAAAGGAGTCAAACAAAAGCATTTACTTCTCAAAAGGATACAAGCTCAAATTTAAGGAACAAGCCTCTTGCAACTTCCAATTATGAAGAAGTTGAATATTGTTTTATGGGCATCGAAGAAGAAAACGAGGTATGTCTAAAACCCTCTACTTCCTATGATATTGTTATTCAAAATGATTATAGTGATTTGCAAAATGATTTTGATGATCTTCAAGATGAATTCCAAAGCTTGCTTGTTAAATACAAAAATTTGAAAAAGGAATTCAATGTTTTGAAAAATGATAAGGATAGTTTATTTACTTCCTATGAATCACTATCATGCGCTCACACCACCACACTTGACAAAGTTAGAAACCTTGAAAAAGAAAATAGTACTCTTGTTGAGGATATTAATTGCTTGAAAAATGATTTATCAAAATCAAACTTGAGTACCAATAAAATGTCCAATATTGTTGATATTCATAATTGTGATAAAGAACTTGATCATAAGCTTAATGTTGTCAATCATATGAAAAAGAATCAAGTCTCTAAGCATGTTGGTCATTATGCTCCTAGAATTATTACATGCTTCTATTGCGGTAAAAAGGATCATACGGCTAATACTTGTCGGGCTAGAAATAGCTCTAATCATTATTGGAGACCTAAAAGTCTCAAAGCTAATCCTAAAGGACCCAAACATTTGAGGGTACCACAAAATAATGTCATATTAGGTACCCGACGAAATAATGATCGAAGAAAATTCATACCGCCAAGAAGGCATCAAATGACCGTTTCATTTGATCAAAGAAGGAGAAACTATTCTCAACAAAGCCAATTTCCAAAAAGAGGATACAATCAAAAATGGGAAGAACAAAATCTTTGGAAATGGCAAAGACATCATCAACAAGATGATTTTTAAAGAAGAAGAGACCATCAACAATGGGAAGGTAACAAACCTTGGAAATTGAGTAATCAAAGAAGTCATCATCAACAAAGTGACTTCTCAAGGGGAAGATATCATCAACAATGGGAAGGACACAACCCATGGAAACAGCGTAATTGGTAAATCATATCTCCCCATTTATATATGCATTTTATTTTAATTCTATGCATGTTTTTATTTGTGTCTTAATTACAAAATGAGTTTTCAAGTATTTAATTATTTAGGTCTTCAATATATTTGTGAGTTTCAAAATTCTTAAAAGAAGACCTTGCATGATAATTCTAAAACTCTTGTGCATTAAATTAGACCTATGTGGTTTATTATCTCTTATGAATTTTTATAGCATAAGTATTTTTTTTTATCTCCTATCACTCGCCTACACTTGTACTTTTGTGCAATTTTTGTCTAAGAATTGTGTAGGACATATATCCCATATCCATTGGCTATTTCGTCATCAAGTTTCTTAAACTATCGAGGTATGTTCACTCGTATTTCTCTTAGAACTCGATATTATGCTTATGCACATATCTTTCAAGATATTTTTTTTAACCCCTTAAGTGCCCCTAAATGATTTTGCAAATATTCTCTTAAAAGGGCACTACTTGTTAATGTAAGTCCAAGTGGCTACGATAATCTAGAGGGGGGGTGAATAGATTATCTCCATCTTTTCGATTTAGCCCTCTTTTTAGAACCAAATGCTCAAACACAAAAATAAAAGTGCGGAATGAAAACAACACACGTTGATTTATAGTAGTTCAACCCACCTAGGGCCTAATCTACTACCACCCCAGTATATCCGGGATGGATTTCAAAAAGAAAAAGAATTTTATTAATTACCAAAATTAATACAAATTCAACTTACAACACCTTGAAGAGCACCACACTCTTCTTCAACACCACCTTTGGAGATTACCACAATCTCCCTTTGAAGATTACCACAATCTTCCTTCAACGGCACCTTGTGAAGATTACCACAATCTTCAACCTTGAAGAATACCAAATTCTTCAACACCTCAATAAGAAGATCACCACAATCTTCTTGCACCTATCACCTAGATCATCCAAATGTGCTCTTACCACAAGAACACTCACAAGGATATCTGGTGTTTGAATGATAACCAAAAATCAAGATTACAACTCAATAATGAATATTACAATTTGAGTGCAAAGTGTAATCAAGAATAGCCTAGACCTCAAGGATGTGAAAGTGAAAAGCTAGGCAAAATTACAACAAGAATAATAACAATGAAGAACAAATATTTGCTTGAAGTGTATCTTGTTGTGTTGTGTCTCAATTGTTGTATTGGTTGTTCCAAAACTTCCTCTATTTATAGGAGATGATTGATCAAGCATAGGCTCCTCTTGGGGATTGAAAATCTACAGAAAAATACAATTAAAATCAAGAATATAACTGTTAGAAATCAATCCCACAATTTAAGGAAATGTGTCTGCTGTCAAACGGTCATATTTTTGTTGTCAAAGCACAGGGCGACCGATCGCACAAAAATAAGAGATTTGAAGAACACTTTGAAAATTTCAACAGGCGACCGGTCGACCCCTGTCTCAATCGGTCCCCCTAAGTGTTTTGTTGAAGAAAACTTGTTCTGTTTCAGAAGAACGTTCGTCTGCCGTCGACCATCGGCCGGCCGACCAAATCGGTCAACGCCCAGGGCGACCGGTCGACCTGACCGTTTTTTTACTTCTGTCTCATTTTTTGTTCCAAAAATATCTTCAGGTACGGGTTGCCCTATAGGGCAACCGGTCGACCACGAGACATAAATGTTGTCCAATTTTTGTCGAAAATAAAACTCAAGAAATACTCCGAAAATTTAGTAAAAACATTTTAAACCAATCGGAAGTATTTAGACAACATTTAGGAACCTTGTTTAGAAGTAAAAACCCATTGATATAAAATCATTAAAAGTGTTGTCCAATATTATCGAAAATAAACTTGAGGAAATACTCCGAAAAATATTAAAACCATTTTAAATCATTTAGGAGTATTTGGACAACCTTTAAAAACATTGTTTTAGTGACAAAATAAAATCATCAAAATTAAGATAAAAACATGTATCAAACAGTTAAGTCTCGATTTTCTCGAATATATGATTTCCCGAAACCCGTATTTGTTGGACTTGATCCAAAATTATCTTCTTGCAAAGTTTTAAAACTTTTGGGGTAAAAAATCGAATTTTGGAAAATTCTGGGGAAAGAAAAATTGCACTGGGACGGTCAAAGCAGGGGCGACCGGTCGCCCTGCACGTCGGCCGGTCGCACCCAACCTCGACCGGTCGCCCAGGGCAATTTCTCAACATAAAAACCGTCTGTCTTCTTTTTAAAACAGACGCAGCAAAATTCCCCAAACCCTTGTGCAAAAAATTCATCCCCTTTCTCCTATAATCTTCAATTCTTCATCATTTTTCACGATTCTTGTTGCTAATCTTCTTATTTTCACAAGAATCTTACATATATGGCTCCCCCAAATAATTCCAACAATTGGAATCCCATCTCCAAGCGTAGAAGGGGCGGAGAGGGTTCTTCGAGAAATCGGCAAGAAGAAGCCGAAAAAGGGATATTCGAGCTGCCCAGAGAAACGTAGCTCAAGAAGGTGATGACGTCCAAAATCCCGTACTCTCTCGGGCACAAATTACCGAGCTCCACGGAACAATTTCGCTCCAAAATTGTCGTTGGGCGAAAGGTAAAAAATCTTTTATTACTCAAGCTCCTCATTCCCACAATGTTCTTAATTTCATCAATAAATATGCGGAATGATACTATGAAGATTCGGAAATGGGAGGAAAATCGATTGCTCGGACTAAAATGTGTCATTCTAATACATTTACAAATGAATATCCCACTATTAGAGGATTCTTTGAGGAACAAGGTTGGATGTTTTTATGGGAGCATGCTTATGTCTTATATGATGATGAAATTATCCAACTCTTTTATGCCAATATGTGGGTGCAATATGATGTTGAAAGAAAGCCGATTGCCATTAATTCGTTTGTAAGGGGTCGTCATTTTAGGTGGACTCCTAATGATATTTGTCGGCTTTTGCGTGTTAGAGAAGGTGGTTGGGACTATTTTTCTTGTGGTACTTGGAATGATGAAATGTTGGGGGTGTCCATGAAAGAAGTTAAGACATATTTGGGCGTATGGCCAAAGTATTCATTGTTGGCGTTGACACTTGAGCATCGTATTTTATCTGTTATTGTCACCTTGTATTTAAAAGGCGGGTAAAATGCCTAGCAACATGGATTATTTTTTGATATATAAGATTGCTAGGAGGGAACCGCTCAATTTTGGCGCCGTACTTATTCAATGTCTTATCGAGTCCATCACTCAAGGTAATAAGAAGTTGGTTATGGGAAATTGGATTTGTAAACTTCTTATACAATCGGGACTACCTTCGTCGGAATGTAACTCGGAAGTATTTCAAAATGACTTTGACATTGATAACATCTCCCAAATGGTCACTATGCGCAAGAATATGAACATCCGACCAACTAAAATGGCTAGAGGAAGAGGTCAAGATTCCCCCGATCCTAACGACTACTTTGATGACGCCGAGGCCGCAAGATTGGAGGAGGAAGGCGAACCAAGCAATCCGGAGGGTAATACCGGTGCTCAACCGCCTAGGAGGTATACCCAAGCCGAATTTGATGAGCTAAAGGTTTTTCATGAGGCAAGGTATGAGGCTTTGGAGCAAAAGACCTCCAAAATGCAAAAGTCTATCGGCAAGTTGAAGAAATTCATCAAAGACTTCATTCCTGGATCTTGCTTCTCCTCAGACGAAGAATGATGTCCCCACCCCTTTTTTTTCCGAGCATTTTTATTCATGTTGTTTTGTATTTTCATGAACTATCTTGTAAAACTCTTTTGCACTAATGAGATTTGCGTGTTTTCTTGAAAGGGTTAAAATTGCGAGTTGATAATGACTTGTGGATGATCATGATATTGATGGAGTATTTGATGGCAAAAATACTCTTATATGGCATTGTTTGATAATTGGTATGAAGTACTTGATGGTAAAAGTGCTTCTTTTAATGCTTTAATCATTACGCTTAGATGGATATGTTGGGACATTTGATATATCATACATATATTGTTTAAGGCATGACTTGTATCACTTGATGGATGCTCTAATTTTTGGCATTTGTAATGCCTTGATCCTTTTTGGCTTATATTATCTCAATTGGGTTGAACCCTTGAGAATCTCTTTGTTGAGCCTCTTATTTGATGGATAAATGTTGCATATTTTGCATATGATCTTATGGAGCTTTGAAATGAGGATGATTGATGATGATATGAAAACTTTTTGGCTTGAAACACTTACAAGGGCTATATACAACCTCTTTTATTTTTACGCACACAAGGTGTTCGATGAAATGTCGCAATGAAAATATCAACTTCTACATGATTCTCTTGCTTCCAAATGTCTTAATTTTTTTTTGAAATCATGTTTTTGGCTAACTAATGAGCTTTTGGATTTCTTATGTTACATTTCTCCCATTTGCTTTGGATTTTAAGCATAAATTGCTCAATGGATGATAAACCGTCTCGTTTGCACACTTTGATATATTTGTATGATGTTTTTATCATCCTAACATTCTTTTTGATGATTCCAAAGGGGGAGAAACAACAAATTGGCTCATTAGCTCAAAGAAGCTAATAAAAGCTTGTTATAAAAGCTATAAGCTATGGCTCATAAAAGCCATAAGTTGTGATTCATTTTTAGTCCAATTGTTGCTTGATGGACTTATACAAAATTGTTTAATGATGTTTTGTGACAGGGGGAGCTTATAAGCTCTTGAACAAATTGTAAAAGCTAAAGCCTTTAGCTTATGGATAATCGTTTTTACATTATTATTGAAGTGCTTGTTGATAAGGGGAGCTTGTGTACTGAATATATTTACTCCCCTACTTGGTTGCTTTTATATTTTGGAAATTTTGGTTGCTTCCAAACGGTCAAATGTTTTTTACCGGAAAATCATTTCTAAAATTGCTCTCTTAGTTTGTGTAAAAAATTTTTGGTTTGTAATCATCAAAAAGGGGGAGATTGTGTGATACATGTTTTTATCTTAATTTTGATGATTTTATTTTGTCACCAAAACAATGTTTTTAAAGGTTGTCCAAATACTCCTAAATGATTTAAAATGGTTTTAATATTTTTCGGAGTATTTCCTCAAGTTTATTTTCGATAATATTGGACAACACTTTTAATGATTTTATGTCAATGGGTTTTTACTCCTAAACAAGATTTCTAAATGTTGTCTAAATACTCCCGATTGGTTTAAAATGTTTTTACTAAATTTTCGGAGTATTTCTTGAGTTTTATTTTCGACAAAAATTGGACAATATTTCTGTCTCGTGGTCGACCGGTCACCCTATAGGGCAACCCGTACCTGAAGATGATTTTTGAAATAGAAAATGAGACGGAAGGAAAATCAGGCAGGCGACCGGTCGCCCTGGGCGTCGACCGGTACCTACAGGTTTGTGTTGAAACAAAACGAATTTTTCACTCAAATCCATTGAGGGGGACCGGTTGAAATGGGGGACGACCGGTCGGACTCTACGTCGACCGGTCGTCCCGTGTTAATTTGTGATATGTTCATTTCAACTTCTATTTCTGTGCGACCGTGCATGGTCGCCTTGCTGGACAAAAAAATATGACCGTTTGACAAACAGAGACACATTTTCTTAAATTGTGGGATTGATTTCTAACAGCTATATTCTTGATTTTAATTGTATTTTTCTGTAGATTTTCAATGCCCAAGAGGAGCTTATGCTTGATTAATCATCTCCTATAAATAGAGGAAGTTTTGGAGCAACCAACACAACAATTGAGACACAACAAAACAAGATACACTTCAAGCAAATATTTGTTCTTCATTGTTATAATTCTTGTTGTAATTTTGCCTAGCTTTTCACTTTCACATCCTTGAGGTCTAGGCTATTCTTGATTATACTTTGCACTCAAATTGTAATATTCATTATTGAGTTGTAATCTTGAATTTTTGGGATATCATTCAACACAAGATATCCTTGTGAGTGTTCTTGTGGTAAGAACACACTTGGGTGATCTAGGTGTTAGGTGTGAGAAGATTGTGGTAATCTTCTTGTTGAGGTGTTGAAGAATTTGGTATTCTTCAAGGTTGAAGATTGTGGTAATCTTCACAAGGTGCCGTTGAAGGAAGATTGTGGTAATCTTCAAAGGGAGATTGTGGTAATCTCCAAAGGTGGTGTTGAAGAAGAGTGTGGTGCTCTTCAAGGTGTTGTAAGTTGAATTTGTATTAATTTTGATAATTAATAAAATTCTTTTTCTTTTTGAAATCCATCCCGGATATATTGGGGTGGTAGTAGATTAGACCCTAGGTGGGTTGAACTACTATAAATCAACGCCTGTTGTTTACATTCCGCACCTTAATTATTGTGTTTGAGCATTTGGTTCTAAAAAGAGGGCGAAATCGAAAAGATGGAGGTAATATATTCACCCCCTCTAGATTATCGTAGCCGCTTGGACTTATAGAGGCCTCATCCTTTTCAGCTTTGAAAATTATGATGATCGGGAATGGGTACTAAACAATCAGCCATGGCACTACGATGGAGGCTTATTTGCGATTAGAAAACTCGAAGAGAATGAACAACTGTCGGGGGCTCAAGTGACCACAGCATCCTTTGGGATTCGGGCATATGACGTCCCGATTGTATGTATGAACGTACAAACAGCAAACCTTTTGGCCAAACAAATTGGAACAGTCGAGCAACTTGATATATCCAACGAGGGGATGTTTGGAAAATTCTTACGCTTCTAGATTAAAATAGATATAACCAAACCTTTGCTACGGGTGTTAACTATTCGAGTGAAAGGCAAACAACTGGTTCTTCCATTAAAATATGAAGGACTTCCCACGTATTGTTTCTGTTGTGGTGGGATTGGTCATTTTTTCCGAAATTGTGAAGGATACGACCGGAATGAATGCCAGGATACAGCAAGTATGAAATACGGACCGTGGCTGAAGGCATCCCCTTTGAAGCGTAACTGTTCCTATAGCGATTTATCGGTAGCCCCAAGATATAATGCAGCGCGCAAGCTTTTCGGTATTGGATCCTCATCTGTGTCAGCCTCAACCCCTTCAAACTCTCACCACAATTACCCGAACACCACCTCTAACGCCCCCTCCTACCGTAGCCCAGCAAACATACCACGTCCCAATAATACAAACCCCCCCTCGGATGGAGAAGAAGCAGAATCCCCTCTTAACCATAAAATTTATCATACATTGGAATCGTTATCCCTAACCTCCACCCCATCGAAAGTCCAAAACCATGAACCCGGAAAACAGGACCACAACCCAGAAAACAAACTTCTCCAAATAACTTATCCCCACACCACTAATCAAGTCCTACCTAGCCCAAAGATAACTACTGAAATCCCCCATCAGGACAAAATGCAACAAATGAATAATATGACAAAACCAACTGACACTCTCACCCCCAAAAAGACTCCGATCACCTCTGTCTCTAACCAAAGCAATAAACAAAATGATAATACCTCTCACCCAACCCACACAAATAATAACACCTTTACCGACCCCGTTGAAACCCATAGCCCATACCTTAAACCGGAACTCACTAGCCACAACACCGTTACCACCACCCTCCCTAAACCAAAAAATGCCCGAGCTAGACTTAAACAACAAATTCCGACCAAAAAACCTACCTCCTCATGTACACCTGTTAAGCGCCCTACCCGCGATGATGAACCGACCGGAACAAATAGTGATTTGCAGAATGATAAAAAGGCTCGAGAATTTGGACTTTTTGATGCCCCTTGTACTTTTGCTCTAACGGCGGAGACTGCAAAAAAACAGTCCCGCCGAACACAATGAGTTGCCTCAGTTGGAACTTTCGAGGGCTTGGGAACCCACTGACAGTTAAGGTGCTTAAACGATATATTCAACAAAAAGATCCCGCTTTTGTTTTCCTTATGGAAACCAAACTTACAAAGTCAGAAATTGTAAAAACACTGAAAGATTGTGAAATAGGGGGTATTCATGTAATAGACTGTGACATGTCGACAGGGCACCGTAGAGGAGGTCTCTGCCTATTTTGGAAAAATGCATACGACTACAAGGTAAATTCGGACTCCCTGCATCATATTGATGGTATAATCTTTGAAGAGGATAAAGAATGGAGACTTTCGGGCTTGTATGGATGGCATTCGGAGAGTGAGAAAAAATTAACTTGGGACCTCATGAGGGAATTGGCACAAACCCGGACTTCCAAATGGATGTGCTTGGGCGATTTTAACAAGATTCTTTATAATACTGAAAAAATTGGAGGTCGAATAAAGGATGGAGCGAGAATGGAAGAGTTTCACGCCGCTATGCAAGATGCCTGCTTGGAAGATCTCGGATATGAGGGTTTCACGTACACATGGACCAATGGCCAGGACGGAGAGAACAATATACAAGAAAGGTTGGATAGATGTTTGGGGAACCATGCGTGGACGACACTGAAACCAGATTACATGGTTCTCCATCTATCGCGCACGGCCTCAGACCACTGCCCGATTCTCATAATCTGGAATAAGAAGTCAGCTAGATGGTTGAATAAGAGGGGGAATAATAGGAAAATCTTTCGATTTGAAGCTATGTGGCTGAATGATCCTTCGTGTAAAAATGTTATCGAGGACGTATGAGCTCAAAGCGGTGAACAAGGAGGAATTGAGGACCTCCAAATCAAGCTGACTAGATGTAGTGCTAATCTTAAAAGTTGGGAACTTTCTCATTTTGGTAACATCAATAAAAAAAATTCAAGAATGTGAGAGTAATCTCCAATAGACACAATCGTGGAGACTATCCCAAAATACTTTGCGAGAAAGGCAGATCATTGAGGGCCAACTTAAGGATCTCTACGTTAAACAAGAAAAAATGTGGCATCAAAGAGCTCGAAGTAACTGGATTAAAGATGGGGACCGTAACATGGCTTTTTTCCATAAAATCGCTAACGGCCGGAGAACGCGAAATACGATTGATAAAATCAAGGACCCAACGGATACATGGGTGGAAAATCCGCAGGCCATAGAAGATTTATTTAAGGGGCACTTTTCTTCACTGTTTTCGATCGAGCCAGGCCTAGATATGGATAAAACGATTGACACTATCAAGCCAAAAGCGACGGACGAAATGAACGAGATACTAACCCGACCTTTTGAGGCCGATGAAGTCCTGACGGCTCTAACCCAAATGCACCCCACAAAATCCCCGGGACCGGACGGTATGCCTGCTCTTTTCTATCAAAAATTCTGGTCTATTATTAAAAAAGATGTGCTCTCTGTTATTCTTAATATGCTTAATGGTAGTGAGTCTCCTGGTGTTTTAAACAATACTTTCATCGTTCTCATTCCTAAAAAGAAAAACTCTGAACTTGTCACGGATTTTCGACCGATCAGTTTGTGTAATGTTATTTTCAAACTTATATCCAAAAATGTGGCTAATAGAATTAAGTTGGTTCTTCCTGAATTAATTCATAAAACACAATCAAGCTTTTGTTCCGGGGCGCCGAATAACAGATAATACCCTTTTGGCTTTTGAGATTTTCCATGGCATGAAAAATAATTTGGCTACTCAAAGAGGATCATTTGCTTTTAAACTCGATATGTCGAAGGCGTATGATAGGGTGGAATAGTTGTTTCTCAATAGAGTCATGCGTAAAATAGGGATTAATGAAAACTTTGTTAATCTCGTTATGAAATGCGTGTCCTCTGTCTCTTTCTCTATTCTACTTAATGGAAAACCGAGTTCTTATTTTACCCCATCCCGTGGGCTCCAACAAGGAGACCCGCTATCTCCATATTTATTCTTGTTCTGTGCAGAAGCCTTTTCATCCCTGATTCGGAAGGCGGAAAGTAGGGGTGTTAATTTCAGACCCGACACGCAAATCCGACATGAACCTAACACGAAATTAATGGGTATGGGTCCAGACTTCGTGGGTCCGGATCAAAAATGGGTCGAACCCGAATAACCTGCCAATTAAACAGTCGGTTTGGTCAACCTACTACGACCCATTTAACCAGTTTAACCCGTTTGTGAATTTAAAAGAAAATTAAGTAAATAATTAATTGTAAGAAAAAACAACAAACAAGATATATCCTTAAAACTTAAATGATAAAACCTCCTTAATTATGTATTTGTTATTATTATGCATGTTTTTTTAATATTGTCCCTAAAATATGATCGTGTTATGTTATTTATTTATGCAATTATGTTATTTCTTTTTGTATGTTGTGAATTGTGAAATTTTTTTATTGATTGAATAGTGTATGATAGTTATTGATTTTTAAAAAAATAAATTTATCCAGTTAAAACTTTTAAATATATATGAAAATAATTTTATTAGATGGGTTACGTGGGTCGGGTCCGTGTTACTTGTGAAATAAATAGGTCGGGTTCGGGTTCAAGATTCTGACATGAATAATTAAACAGATCGGGTTCGGGCCGACTGTTTCTGACACGCAAACCTGCGAACCTAGACCCACGAACCCGGACCCAACCCAAATTGACACCCCTAGCGGAAAGCTACAGGAGCTTACATGGGGTCAAAATTTGCCGCGGTGCGCCAGAGGTAACTCATCTGTTTTTTGCTGACGATAGTATCATTTTTGGCAGAGCAGATGAACATGAGATTCTAGAGACTCGGGGAATAATTGCTACATACGAGAAAGCTTCGGGCCAGAAAATAAATTTGGAGAAGTCGGAAATCTCTTTTTGCAAAGGGGTACCAATAGAAAAAAAAAGATACCTTGCAAACAGTTTGGGTGTCAATCTAGTGGAAAAGCACTCGGTTTATTTTGGGATCCCGACAGTGGTGGGTCGATCAAAAAAATAAATTTTCTCAATAATAGAGGATTGAATTCGGAAGAAACTAAAAAATTGGAAGGGCCGGTTCTTATCTGTGGCGGGGCATGCGACTCTTATTAAATCCATGGCATAAGCCATCCCGACTTATTTATTGAGCTGTTTTCTATTCCCCCAACAGGTTTGCCGACGAATAAATTCGATCATTAGTAACTTTTGGTGGGGACAACAAAAAGAGGAGAGAAAAATCCATTGGCGCCCCTGGCATGTGTTGTGTCGGTCTAAGCTAGAAGGGGGGCTGGGGTTCCGTGACATTCATTGTTTTAATCTAGCAATGTTGGTGAAACATGGTTGGAGATTAATTCAAGGTGAGAATTCCCTCCTCTCCAAAGCTTTCAAAGCCAAATACTACCCAAGGATATCTTTTTTACAAGCTAATAAATGCCATAATCCCTCATTTGTTTGGAGAAGCATTATAGCAAGTCGAAAGATACTCGATGGTGGTATTCGGTGGAACATTGGTAGAGGAAGCCAAATTAATATATGGAAAGATCCGTGGATTCCGGGTGCTGTGCAATTCTGGCCCATCACTCAGATGGATGACAGATATAAGGACTTGACGGTCGATGAGTTAATTGAAGAAGGAGGGTACCGATGGAAGGCTGCTCTCTTTCGGGATATTTTCTGCCCATCAGACTCAAAAGAAATTCTGGGAATTCCCATCTCAAATAGGCAGAGGGCTGACCGATTAATTTGGCACTTCTCCAAGAATGGAAAATATTGTGTGAAGTCGGGGTATAAGATCTCAAAAAAGTTATACAAAGCCGAAGTTAACTCGCCATCTTCTCCAAACTCGAACAGAGAGTGCTAGAAATGGATTTGGAGCTTGGAAGTACCACCAAAAATCCAACTGTTTGTATGGAAAATTGCTCATGATATTGTACCAACAAAAAAGGCTCTTGATCGAAGGGGGGTTGAGGTGAATACCATTTGTGTGAGATGCAGTTTGTAGGAGGAGACGATGGAACATGCTCTACGGGACTGCGAATGGACGGAATTTTTATGGGCGGTAAGCCCCCTTCGCAACGACCATCAGCAAGGGGAAATCACGAATGATTAATTGATTGGATGGAGGCGTGGAGTTTAAACAGAGACAAAAAAGAGAAGAGCCTACTTGCCATGCTAATGTGGAGCCTGTGGAAAGCAAGGAATAAGTTGGTGTTTGATAACAAAATCATGGATCAGAATCAATGCATCCAATTAGCAATAGCCTCCTTGGAAGAACATACAAATGCGAGGGAGATAAAGGATACTGCAGGTCAGCGAATTTGGAATGCTAGATGGACTCCACCAAAAAAAGATTCAGTGAAGATTAATTCAGACGCTTCGATTATTCCGGGCGAAGGTACGGGGCTAGGGGTTATAATCCGCGATCATAGAGGGCAGGTGGTGTCGACTCTCACCAAATTCCTGGACGTCGAATTGGATGTAGCGATGAGCGAGCACTAGCATGTCGGGGGCCGTCTTTGGCAAAAAACTTAGAGCTTGAAAGATGTGGAACTCGAAATGGATAACATGATACTCTACCACAAACTCGCTCGAAGAACGGAGGATTTATCGTATCTGGGAAATATTATTTCAGACATTTATGATATGTTTCCATCTTTTAATTCTGTTAAACCTTGTTTTGTTAGGCGAACGGGTAATATGTTAGCCCATCACCTATCTCGTTTTGCTTTTTTCTCTAGATGTACTTTGCCACGTGTTGGGAATATTCCCGATCACTTGGTGGATTTGGTCGACTCGGAGATGATCTCCTAATATATGATTATCATTTTCCTCAAAAAAAAAAAAAAAAAAAAAAAGGGATGGGATGGGAGCCTTAAGGCTAATTAAGGAACAATGTGGTGTATTTAGAGGTGTGAGCTAGTCAAATGTTTGTAGGAGTGTGGGAGTACTCGGGCCGGGAGAGAGAATTCTCTCATGTGTAATTGTAAAAATGTTTCACTTGTTGTTTTCCATTTTAGTTCTTGATTATCTGTTTGTCTCTAGTAGATGAATATGGATCCAATTTTCCCAACAAATGGTATCAGAGCCCAAGTTAGGTCTCTTGAAATTTTGAGTATGCTTTGTGGTGGCAGCGATGTCTAACCTTCAGCATCAGAAAAGATTTCTTGAATAGGTTTCGGGGGTCTCATTTGGAGGTGGTTATTCATCTGACTAGTGTGGTTCAAGCAATTGGAGAAATTTGATGGAAGGTTCAAGTTTGACTTATGGCAAGTATAAGTCAAGGTTGTATTGTTACAATCCGAGTTACACAAGGCTATGAAGGTAAACTGTCAAAGTGGAAGTGGAGTTAATCTGACAAATAACTTATAATCTGGGCTAACATTGTGACATTGGGGATTTTCTCTAATGATAAAATGTATGTCCTTTTGGCACGCAAGTTGTCATGAAAGAGAATGTTGTTATGTTAGCGGGTCCAGTAATTTATACACGAGCATTGGCTTGTCATAGATACAGGGTGTGGTGGAATTTCATATGGCATTGGCTTGATATGGATACAAGTTGTATGGTGGAATTTACACATGCGTATCAGTTTTGACATTAATATAAGGTGTGTGTTATGTCGATGGCTGAAGAACTTCCATAAGGGCCAAAAGCTAGGAGTTGCACCATAAATTTCAACGAGTTTTTGTTTATACACAATTTTATAGTATAAAATAAAATTCATAATGGAATCAGTAGAATCTTCTAAAATCCTATGAAATTCCATTACTTAAAAATATATTTTAATGTAATTGTCCTAAAAAAAGAATATTAATGCAATTGATTCATTTATTTGTCACCCCTAGTGAGACCACCGCCGTGATTTGCAGGTCAGGCGTCCATGAACATTGAACCACCGCCTCCCAAGTTCAACAGGAAACGTGTGAAATTCAACCCAATCTTAGAAAGAATGGAAAAGTATACACACTTTGACTGCCACCACATTATTCAAAGGCGGCTCTGCAATCCAAAACCTACACGTATCACAACGCAAACACGAAAACCCCGTTGCAACGCGAAATCTACAGCCCCTTTTTATATTTGTGAGTATTTATTCGAATTTCTCGATCGATCAAACCAATATTTCTTGTAATTTATTGATCGATCGACCAATTTTTCGTCGAATTTCTTGATCGATCAACCAATCAAGACTAAAAGAGGGGAAATCCGAAAAATGGAGACGCTGATGGAGGAGGAGTACAACTGGAGGGAAGTGGTTTTGCCGTCGCTGATACCAGTTGTGCCCGCCCCCGAACTTGACAGAGAAACCGGCGAGAGGAGAAGGGGCCGTGACATCATCGTCGCTGTGGATCATGGGCCCAATAGCAAGCACGCCTTTGATTGGGCCGTTACCCATCTTTGCCGCCTTGCCGATACCGTCCACCTCGTTCACGCCGTCTCCAGTACAGCTCATCAATCCCTAATTTTCATTTATTCCCTTTTGCTTTTCTGGTTTTATGAGATTTTTCATGTCAATTGAATTGTTGTTTTTAGGTTTCAAAAACGAGATTGTATATCAGATGACTCAGGTTCTTATGGAGAAGCTTGCGGTGGAGGCATTTGAGGTTGCTATGGTGAGTTTTTCATTTCTTTGTAAATTCTGGGGAAAAGAGGTTGTATAGCTTGCATTATATTATTACATAATTCAGTTAATAATTATATAATTATAGTTCAGCTACGTAGTCACCATTACTTGAAATTCAGAATGAGATTGATGATTATATATCTTGTTTTACATTATTTACTATCAAGTTTGAACACTTTCTATTGTTTGCTAATCTTTGTAGCTTGGCAAGCTCGATTTGACAGGGCATGAGAAAATAAAATAAGTATTGTGAAAGTAATAAATATTTTTGGCTCAATTTGATGTGGAATTTTATTCTGAGATATCAAACAAAGCTTAAACATAATTTCAGTCTTTAAAAGAAATTCAAACTAGATTTGCCGTGAATATGTTGTAAATCTAGAATATTGATATCAAATTGGGAAAAAATTGGGTACTGGAATTGAGTGCTCTAAAATTGGGATAATGTCATTGTGTATTCATTGGTTTCCATGGATCCTGCTTGCAATCATATTGTTCTTTGTCCCCTTCCCTTCATGGCTGGATGGGAAGATTCTTCAAGAATTGCATTACTATATTAACTTTAGTTTGGTTACGAATCTTGGTTATTTTCACTGTTCTAAAATTTCCTGCCTAACCCCGATTAGTTCCCGCTTAGGCGCTAGACCTTTCTTGTCCAATGTCCGCATATATTATTCTTCCGATTAGGCCCCACTTAACCCCGCTCAGGTTCCGCCTAGGCGCTAGGCCCCAGTCAGCAGCCCGACAAGTGTCTAGCGCTTTTTAGAATACTGGTTCTTTTATAAATTCTTAAATTACTGTAGAAAAGCTTGCACTATAGAAACTTGTGTTATATTTGGTTCTTTCGTTTTAAGGATGATGATGACTTTATTTTGATCGTTATCCTTTTACCTTGGAATAGTTTGAGAATCTTCGCTATTTTCATGTGATGAATCATAATTGTTTTACCCAAAGAGTAGAACGGATTAGGTAAAGGATGAGAAGTTTTCTTTTTTGGATAATTTTTCAGTTCATCTTCAAAAGTTGTTAGAGGGGAAGATGTTCTAAAACAAGTAAATGATACAATTAATACTCAAATCTGCCAAGTGCCAATGAGTCACAGAGAGAGCCAGAGAGGCACATCAAAGAAGTTCATGCCTGGTGATAAACTTTACCTTCTTAGAGTTTTCGTCTTAGCCATAATATATTTGTAATTGCCAGATCCTTCAAATGTTTGGCATATCTCTTCTCTGGTTTATTCGTTTTTCAGATCAAATATGTTACTCTTGTTATAACTCAATTTTTTTGTTCATTTGTTGAACCTGAATGGGCAGTGTTTTCTTTTGAAAAATTAAAGGGAAACAAACCTTCCCCATTTTTTAATAAAATTTGAGATTTAAAATGTACAGAAAATAACAAAATCCCTGACGTGAAATCTATTTAATCATACTTAAATATTTCTATGTAAATAGGTGAGGTCAAAGGCTAGGATTGTAGAAGGAGATGCAGGCAAGGCAATATGCAAGGAAGCAGAGAGGTTGAAGCCTGCTGCTGTTGTAATGGGCACCAGGGGTCGAAGCTTGATTCAAAGGTCTCTCTCGACTTTCCCCCATTTTACGTACATGCCCTTGCTCGAAAATGTGCAGGCACCCCGTATCTCATAATAGGGTTAATTACATTTTCCCCTCCAAACTATAGCTTTTTTTGCACTTTGCTCACTGAACTGTGAAAATATATATTTTGTCCTCTAAACTATATGACTTGTTGCACTTTGCCCCTGAACCAACCAAAAGTTGACATGTGTCAACTCATCATGGATCCAAGTCAGCTCCCAGGGGTTATGTGCAAAAGTTAATGTTAGGCGTGCCAAAGAGAAATTTCCAATGTTTAGTAGGCAAAGTGCAAAACTCACGAGAGCTTGGTGTGCAAAATGCAAGTATCCCCTCATAATATGTGTATGCTTATATGTGTCAGCTTGACCGATTCGTTATTTTTGCAGTGTAATACAGGGTAGTGTAAGTGAATATTGCTTCCATAATTGTAAAACAGCACCGATTATTATCGTTCCTGGGAAAGGTAAAACTTTGCTCTTTAACTATACATTGTTTCATCTATTTTCATGTTATATATAGTCCTACAGAGTTGTAAGAGCAAATGTTTTTCAATAGCAGAGGCAGGTGAAGAATCTGTGTTGTAAAGGAGTGTGAAAAGGATGAACAACTCGAGAGTCGTCAGCAGCATGTATGTTAGTTGCATCTCTTTTACTGTAAGACTGGATTTCCTTATATTGGTTAACTTAATGTTGTAATATAGCTATCCTACGGTGTGATGAATTATGTGTTATAATGTGATTAGTTATGTATTAGTTGTTTGTAACTATTTTATTGTACCAGAAGGATGACGTTTCTTGCGTGTATGCGTGTTTTTGTTTTTCCTGAATTCGCCGGCTTTGTTGCCTTATTTATTACAATTGAACTTTCATTTGTGGGCACATGACGTTTATCCTTACGACTTCGACCATGATTTTTCATTTGTGATTTTCGTTTCTTTCCTGCACTCTAATTGGTCGTCGTAACATATTACGTGCACCACACATGTTACATCTTGATTAATTTTCGACCCAAGGGGTTCATAGAGATTGAAAACTCTATATCTATAAGAAAATGAGTGGATGGTAACTTGTATCATCTAATTTTAGCAAAAGGAATCAGAAGATAACACTTTGCTCTGTGTTGTTTCTTTTTCTTCAAAAATTTTTGGGTGATGATTTTTGGATTCTTTTGTGGAAATTCATTCAGATTCTCCTCCGGTAAAAGGCACATTTATGATATATATTGTTCCTAAAGTGAATATATCAGCTAGCTGCTGGGCTGTACTGCATCCACAGAGCCAAGAGAATCTTGTAGGTTTTAGCTTTTTATTCTTGCAACAGTAATATGTCAACATTGAGGAAGGGAAAAAAAAAAAGAAGGTATTTAAAGAGGATAATGGGACCCAAGAAAGTGAGCAGGAAAAAAATTCCCTTTCCTTTGTTTTTCTTTTTAATTTTTATCAGTGTTTTTTTGAAGAAGTTGTGAGGCAGGCAAAATTTTCTTTCACCATCCATTGGGGCAAAGAGGATCAAGGAGATTTTGTGAATAGATGAAAGCCAGGTCCAGCTTTTTTGCCTTTTCCCACATGGCTTGAAAATGAAGGTATATTTGGGTGCCCTTTTGAGGTCCCAAAAATCAAGAATCAGTGTAAATGAAAAAGAAAAATTGAATAAAGGGATAATTACAAAAGTCTCATGAGGTTTGAGCTAATTATAGAAAAACTTATAGATGTTTCAAAATTACAAAAAGCCCCCTTAAGTTTGATTGTACCTTAAATTTAATTTAAGGGGTTAATTATAATATTTGTAGAAATATCATGGGGTTTTTGAAATGTTTGCTGTGTATGAAGGGAGAAAACGTATGGAATCATACCTAAGGTTTTTTTTTTTTAATTTTAAAGCATCTCTGTTTTTGTCATTATCCCTAAAAAAATTGAATAAATATAGAGAGAGAAATTGGAGTGGTGATTAGACTAGGTTAATGATTGAGAACTACTATTGTAGATATTTATACTGCAATGCAAATTTGCTTTTGAATTGTTTCTGTTTGCACCAATTTCTATGTAGCATGTGATTGATGTCAAACTTCCACTTATTTCAGATCAGATAATTGCTGCCATAAATCTTTTTCTCTTGGCCGGAAAAGGCACTTCTCAGGTTCCTTTCTTAAAGTTCATCATTGAATTATGATGCTCAGAGCAACGCTCTAAAATCGGACATGTAAGTAAACCGGTCATGCTATTGGTTCACGGTTAAACCGGTTTGATGAATATTAAATATGTTTTTTGAGCAGTGCAACCGGAAAATCGGTTTCTACTGGGTGTCCAGACCGATTCGACCACCTGTTCTTGGTCCAACCGATTGAACCTGCTGGTCCGGTCTATTTTTAAAACTTGGACCCACAATATGCAATTCTAACCCAATTGGTGAGCCAATTATATGATTTTGGTAGGAAGCCAGTCATTACATTCATGATAACAAGCGATATCCCAAGGCCAACCCATTCTGGAATCGATTTTCTAACAGGATTAACTAAAATAGTAACTTGTTAAATAAATTTGAGTAAGCCTATTGTAAGACGGTCGCACAGTGTGACGGATTGTAATTTTAGGGTAAAATGTGATACTTTTAGTGGAAATTGTAATACTTTTAGTGTAAAAAGTGATATTTTGTATGAATACACTTAATTTTAGTATATTTAAACAAGATATCACTTTTTATACTAAAAGATCATTCGTCAAATCTTACTTTTTTTATACAAGATATCATTTTCTAATTATGAGGGCCTGAATGATGAAGGGCATGTCTCATTCTATTCTCACAAGAGAAACATATATGTTTCACTGGTTTGCTCTGTCTTCCTATCCTTCATACTATGTATGCTTCAGACAGCTTTCTGGTTTTAATTCATAGTACAACTTGCGCAAATTGATGAATGTGACCTCGGGATGTCAATGGGTCGGGTATGATTTTATTTTTATTTTTTATTTTTATTTTTTTTGGTAATCTTTATGAGTCGGACGGCAATTTTCGTGAAAAAAATAATGTCTTTTGATATGTTTTCTTATGATTTAAATGGGTATTTTCATGAGCCAGACGACAATTTTTGTGAAAAAACATTATTCTCGGAAACAATTTTTTTCATCATAAATGAATTCTTCATGCAATTTTGAGGTCCCACGCAAAATCCCACGCAAAAATAACGTCTTTTGCGATTTAAATGGTATTTTCATGAGTGAATATCTGTTTTTGTGTGTGACGAGAGAGAAGTAATCGTAAATGGAGGGAATTGAGAACAAAATTGGGGTACCTCTTATTATATATCTTTTACTAATCATAATCATTGTTAATATTTCTGGAATGGGAGTATACATAAAAATATACACAACATTTAGTTTTGATAAGGGGAAAAAAGACCAGGATCAGCATTGCTTTTGAATTGGACTTGTTCTTCAATCATGGGATTTGTACATTTTGGTGCAGTGTTTCACATCTCCAGCTTTACATGGCCTGCTTCGAGGAAACCTGAAAATCGAAGAATATGTATTTTCAGACCTCAGAAAATATGGATTTAAGAATCGAGTTTTAGATATTGGAACTTCATGTAAAGATAGTATAGACTGGATTGTTTTTTAATAAGTTGAGAGTAGTGATTGAAGGGAAAAGGATAAATTTCAAATGAATTGAAAGATACAAGTTCGAATCCTGGTAAACACCCTTTAGTACCACTTGCGTTACAAGCTGGTGCTAATTATAGGCTAGATTTGGAATGCTTATCAATCATTTCCAGGGATAATTACAAAAACTAACCGTGGCGTTTGGCCTAATCATAAAAAAAACCTGGATTATCTTTCAAATTTACAAATACCTCAAAACATTTGCTTCTATTTTACAAATTGCACCTCAAGATTGCACCTCAAGAGGTGAATATTTGTTAGGTAAATACAAACCTGATGTGGGTGTATGTAATTTTGAAAGATACTTGGAGCTTTTTGTAATTACGTTAAACTTCAGGGGTAGATTTTTAATTATCCCCAAAAGAAAGATACCTAATAAGCAAACTTCACTGTTGGGAGGACCACATAACTTTAATACTGAATGTTCTTTAGTTTTCGTGGGGTTCCATGGTCTCTCACCAAATTTCATAATATCGGCTACCCTTAAATTTGCACAAAATTATCCGAAAACAAGTACCGGTGTCCGAAAAGACACGTTCGTATACCTGTAAACGGCTGAGATATAAACGACGTCGATCGTCCTTGTTGGTACTCCATGCCGTAGAGATTTTGTAACTCATCCTCCCATGTCAGTTGCTGAATTTGCTGTATATTGATTTATTTTATTACAAAAACTGGAAAAATAAATCTCAAAGAAACATAATTGGACAGTTTTTAAGTAAATATTTACTCACATTCAAACTGGATGAATCAAGAAATGTCTGTGGGATAGTTACAGGAGCACTTATGGTTCTCCTAAGTGTGACATCCATAGGATTTACAGTCATTTCTAGACTCGAACCCGAAACTCCTTGTCCTAAAGTATTGAACTGAAGTGAAGCGTGGTTAACCATGTCCGATGATGTCCCGATTGTCGGAACGCTAGACGAACAGCCCGGAAAAATCTGTGGGCATAAATTTGTAAATTAAAGGACATTATAGGCAGAGAATATTTTGATTGACAATTTTTTTTAGGGTTAATTACACTTTACCCCCTGAAGTATGTGCGTTTTTGCACTTTGCCCCCTAAACGTTTTTATTAAAACTTTACCCTCTCAACTTAGTGTTTTCCTTACACCATACCCCTGTAGAGGTGGTAAAATGTTCAACAAATGTTATGTTAAGGGGGCAAAATGCAAAATTCACAAAATTTAGTGGATTTAGTGTAATTAACCCATTTTTTCTGGTTTCGATAAAGATTTTGGTGTATTACCTCTTTAGCTAGATAGTTTTCGACGTCAAAATCCAGTCTTGGATTGATTGCAGCCAGCTTCATAGATAAGAACTGCCATAATCATGGATAATATATTAATTGTTTGTTTACATGAAAAAACACGGTAATAAAGTTTGTGTTTTTTTATGTTTTACTTTTAGGGGATAATTACATAAAACCCCTGAGTTTCGGGCTAATTACAAAAAAACCCATAAATTTTTTAAAATAAAAAATCACCCTTGAGGTTTGATTCTGCTTACATCTTCCCCTTCCATAAGCAAACAATATTTCAACAACCCCATTGATATTTGTAGAAATATTATAGTCACCCAGACAAAATCAAACCTGAGGTGTTTTTTGTAATTTTGAAACATGTCTAGATTTTTTTGTAATTAGCCCAAATATCGGGGGTGTTTTTGCAATTGTCCCTTACTTTTATTATACCTCAACTTGTCTTTGAAGAGATTGGACATAATTGATAATTTCATCCAACATTCCAGCTTTCCCAGTTATCTTATTGCACCCTGGAACCAAATCTTGCAAGTATTTCATTCTTTCACTTATTTTTTCCCTTCTTACCTGTGCATCATTATAAAAAAACACTTGAGAAAACAAAATTAGATAAATAATTTGAAGGGATAATTACAAAAGACCCCCTAAGGTTTGGGCTAATTACAAAAAAACCCAGAGATGTTTAAAAATTAAAAAAAAAAACCCATCAAGTTTAATTATGTGATAAATTTAAGGAGGTAACTGAAGTATTTTTATAAATAACAGGGGTTTTTAATATATTTTGTTTCCTTATGAAGCGAAAAATGAAGGTATTAGCCCAAACCTCAGGGGTATTTTTGTAATTATCCCTAATTTGAAACATAAAAAAAAACTTCAAAAATGTTCTTACTCTTTCAGCCAAGCTATGGCTGTCAGTGGCCTGACCACGACGGGCCCGAACATGAATGTAATCGGGCTTTGGAGCATCGGAGGTTTTCGAGTTCTCCTTTGTATTTGCAGAGGGGCCCTTGCTGTTCTTGTTATTTGTAACAGTGGTGGTTGTACTCTTGCTGCTGCTGTTTTGCTCTGTTATTTTAGACTCATCTTCTCCACATCCTTTTATCTTTTTTTCCTCCGATTTTTCTTCTGCAACTACCTATTAAATATATTCCCAAATAATTTTCTTTGATCAACAAATCTTCAAATTATTCTCATAATGAAACAGAGCATCAAACAGGGGAGCAAGATTTAGGATTAATTACAAAAGGGATAATTACAAAAACACCCCTAAGGTTTAAGCTAATTACAAAAAAACCAGAGTTCTTTAAAAGTTAAAAAAGCGTCTTACATTTTTTCCTGTAATTTTTTAAAATATTTCAAAAAACCCCTAATATTTACAAAAATATTAGGGTTACCTCCTTAAATCTAAGACAAAACGAAACGTGAAGAGGTTTTTTTGGTAATTTTGAAACATTTCAGAGTTTTTTTTTGTAATTAACCCAAATCTCAAGGGTGTTATTGTAATTATCCCTTACAAAAACTACCATGAGATTTAATCTAAAAACTACCATTTAGGAATTAATTACAAAAACTACCATGAGGTATAATCTAATTACATAAAAACTCAATTATCTCTCAAAATTACAAATACCCATTAACATTTGTGTCTCTTTTACAAATTGCACCATCATTTATTAGGTAAAAATACAGACCTAGTAGGACTTTTAAGAGGGTATATGCAATTTCCAAAGATAATTGGAGTTTTTTTGTAATTAAGTTAAACATCAGAACTTATTTTTATAAATACCCCTAAAATTTATGAAACAAGTTGGAGAATTCATGCCCTCATACATAATTTTCTCCAATAAATTTGCTACGTTAATAAAAATTGGAATACAACTAATTACCTTAAGATTTGGGGTTTTATCAGCCTTCCTCTTCTTCGAACCCTCTCTTCCGGCGGCGGCGGCGGAGCTCAGCGCCGCCTCCTGTGCAATACTCGCCGCCACATTCGGCGGGCAGCTCAGAGTTCTCGGGATAGCATAACCCATTTCTAACTCGGACCCATTCCCATAACTCAAAACCCTCCTAATATCATCGCCCCACCCGGGTTCAATACCCGGGTCGGGTTTCATCGCCCCACCCATCAGCAACTCCCCGAGACCTTGATCGCCATTTAAACCCGAAAAAACGCTACCCAATTGCACGTTTTCTTCGTTGAAATACGTAATTGGTTGGATTAATTGTTCTTGCTGCTGCTGCCATTTGAGGCGCGAACGCTGTCGTTCCAGCACGCTCATTTCTGTGTTTTCAGAATTTGTGTTCAGGCAATGTAACATTTCGGGGAAACCACTTTTCATTAGCAAGAAGAAAGAGCTTTTTGCAGAAATACCCCTCGAAGTGTAATTTGTGTTTTGAGTGTATATTCTTGTGTGATTTCGTGAAGGAAAAAAATAGTGGCTAGGCTTTGGTTTTATACATGTGTGATAAGAGAGGAAAGTAGCTGGCCGAAAGTGATAACTTTATAGTTATTTTGGGGTCTTAAATTTTAGTAAAATATAAAATATATTTAGAGCTGGTCTTTACTCAATAGCAAAAATGTATTTTATCCATGTTTTTCGACATATTTTTTAGCCATTTTTGAGTCCAAATGTCTATTTTACTCTCCTTTTTCATTTTTGGAATTGGTATATAACTCGGTGCTAAGTTATAAGAATAACAATTTGAGGCGCAACATTAAATTATAGGGTTTGAGCTGGGGTTTATCCGGTTCGAGCTATTATCAGACTGGCACGATAAGAATCGGGTTGTCACAAATAACGATAAGACACGATAATTTTTTTAATTATTGATAATTTAAAATTTATATTGGTAATTTACTAATAGTTAACTATTTGTATTTGACTATTTCTATTACTAATTTATTAGAATTTATGTTTTAAGTATCAAATGTAAAGAATATAAAAAAAATCATTATTTGTTATTGGAATTAACGGGCTAAACGAGCTTACCTAAAAAGTTTGACAATTTTGCTTTTCGTGTTGTGTCGTGTCTTTTGTGTTTTTAACGTGTCGTGTTTGGACTTAAAGTTCAGACCGGTGAAGCTTATCGTGATGTATTCGTGTTAGCGCTTATCGTGTCATGCCGTTATCTTGCCGACCTAATAACGGCGTGCCACGTCGATTTGCCAACCCTACCAAGTTATGCAACTCGGTACCGAGTTATGTATCGCATCAATTTTTTTTAAAATGACCAAGTAGCTCACTAGAAAATACATGAAGGGTATGCCCATCAATTTTTGGTCAAAATGACTAAAAAATATGTTTTTGAAAACACATGTCTATTTTCATTTTTCACGAAATATAAATGGTCAATTTGCCTTATTACACACATATTTTTCTAAAATTGGGAAAATTTACTTTTTATAGTATTTTCTGAAAATATAAAATCCAAACAGGGTAGAGAGTAGGGTATACATTATTAAATATACAAAAATAATTGCGGAAAAGCGGCCGGAAAGTCTGACAAAGATCGACGTTGATCTGACAAATTTAGCCGGAATAAATGAGGAAGAGGAAATTGAAGTGGGCCAGTGTGGGCGGACAAGCATGGAGTGTAACCCACAAGCTGAGGCCATGGTGCGTGGGCCCATTAAGACGTGACTAGCCACGTGGGCGTGTCTGAGGGGCCACCTAAATGTGGGAGATGGCCCAAATTGGGTTTTTTAAATTTTGGGCCTCTGGATATTCATAGTTTCATACTCGTTCATGATTAAGTTTGTTTATATATATAATGAATTATGAATGAGATTCAATATATAAAGAATGACTTGATATTTTTCTATGAAAATTAAAGAATGAGAATTAAAGCGTTTTCAAACTAAATATCAGATAACTTTGTTCCCTTTTTTACTACAATGACTTGAGTTTTTTAAATAATAGGTTATTTGAAATTGTATATGTGATAACCATTAGCTTGTAGCTCAAGTTGTGTCATTCACCCTTTGTAAGGGTATTGACCGGATTCGAACCCGGTACCTTTCAGTTTATTTGAAATTTATCCTCTCCCCTCCAGCCATTATTCCCAATTTATTAAAAAAAGAAATTATATATATGATATATTGATATGGTTTCATGTTGTATAAATTTTTTGGAGAATAGCTGGATATGTCATTTTGTTTTTAATTTAATTTTAAATAATTATAAATCATGCCTTATTTTAACTCTTAACAACTCAATATATGTTGCAAGTTCATTAATGCACATTTAGAATATGTGATAATTAACCAAAACGAAATAGATTTTAACTTGGAATGGTTTCTTTAAATAGTTCATTTTTTTGGTTTAGTTTTTAGATAAACGATCAATTATGATATCAAAAAATTATTGAAACACATTATTTTCATCACAAAAGGTATTTTTCATAAAAGTTCTATCAGGATATATAACTAATTAAATACTCATATATGGATATACATTTAACTTTTTTAACAGCCTCAATTAGTCAATTCCATTATTTAGTCAAGACATGGTCACAATTTATATTTTTCTATAGGCAAGTTGTGGGTAGCCATGGTATTCACATATATTTATTTATTTATAAATTTCTTTACTCGTGTCCCTCTGTTTTTCAAGTTTATTTTGTAGCTCGACACGTGTCCCCGGTGAGTTTGCTAATCTGTTGCATGCTGACCTAGGCGAAGAGAACTTATTTAGGATTTAGGGGGATATAGTTTGAATTTAGAAATATTATATTCGACGTGTAAATAATTAAGAAATATTTTTACCCTTAAAAATAATTACTTGTTAATTATTTCACCAGGCAATTTTCGGTGATTAGTATTATTGAGCAAAAGCTTGGAAAATATCTATTTGTAAAATTAGGCCCACCCAGTTGTCAAACTTAATTAATCATATAAAAATACATACTAATCATATCTTTAGTTACTTAATTCTTTTTAAGATTCAAATGAATTTTGGTCAAAATAAAATGTCCCATCTTCACTAGCATGAGTTATTTTTAGCTGTGATACCGTTATAGAGATTGAGTGAAGATAGCTTGTCATTGTTACCAAAAATAGATAGAATAATTAATCTATAAAAACAAAACAACGCTGTGTTTTAGTCATTAATAGAACATGTTTGTGTACGTAACTAACTTTTAAAAGCCCTAAATTGGATAACCCAGTTTGGGTCGAGGACCACATATATAGTGCATATATATAATTTTCTACACAATCGTAGTCAGTAGACAAACATAATCCAGAATTGATTTGCCATCCTTTTCCCATGATGTTTATTTGTCATTCCAACTTTTTAAAATTGGGGATGACTCCCTTTATGGCTTAATATATATTTTGTGATTTTTGTAGCAACTTTTTAAATCAATGTCATTTTCCTAACCTAGAAAATTGATATGGTTAGTAAAATATAATTGTACTAATGCAACAAATAATCTAGGTTAGGAAAATGACATTATATTGATTTAATAATCGATCGATTGGGAAAAATACAAAATTGGTATTGTAACTTACGGGGGTGCCAAAAATAGTCTTGTTCGAATTCAAAAACTGATTTAGTCTTGTAATTAGTTAAAATAGTCCATTTTGAGTCCAAATGTGCTCTATAAGTTTTTAAAATTATCTGTATATTGTCACGTGTATATGATTTGAATATGTTGATGATTTTGGATTGCAGTCTAATTGCTTATTTAGATTTCCACATAAAATTTTGCACATGGATTGGAGAAGTGAATGCTAGCGAGACTAGATTAAAAATGTCATTTATCTTTATCTGATTGGAACTTAAATGACATTTTAATTCGATTTTCGTCAGCATTCCAGCTCTTCACGTGGGCACCAAATCATATAGGAATTGAAAGTTATAAATAAGCAATTTGACCAAAAAAATCCAAAAAATTTTAATTATATTTTTAAGTCAAATGCATTTCATGTGATAATATCCTGACAATTTTAAAATTTTTGGACAAATTTTGGATTTAATTTGAACTTTCCTATTAGTTAAACGAATAAATTGAATTTTTAAATTCGAATAGGACTATTCTTAACACAGTACCCCATTAATTATTGGACAAATTTTGCATTTTCGCCATCGATAGATTGACAAGTATATATCATGTTGTTGCCACAATTACGTAGTATCCTTTATTGCATTTATTGTCATCGAAAATCTCTATAAAAGATTGGTAATTAGTGTTTTGATGCTCATGCAATTAAGGACAATTATATAATAAGTTGAAGGGATTTCTTAAAAAATGCCACATAAATATGTATAGTTTCTCGATATATCATGATCAATTTTACTTTAAGATGATCAGAGTTAGTAATAGGGATCTAAGACTAAGATATATACACTGTGCCTTGTGGTTTAGGTCATGTGGTAGCTAGTTTTGTAAAGTGACTTGACACAACACTGAAAAACGAAAAAAGCTGCTCCTCACAAATCTTCTCTCTAAATTTTCTTTTCTCCTCCTTCTCACTACAAACCCTAAATTTTTTATCCCTTCCCCCTCCCTCACCCTCCCCAGCCACAGCCCCATTCCCCTCCCCCCCCTCCCTTCTCCTCCTCCTCCTCCCCTTATCCCCTCCCCTCCCCAACCATGCTTTATGATGGGCCAATGAAGACATAATTTTTGTGTTTTTCGGAGGTGATCGGAATTTTCGATCGAGAGTGGAGGCAAGTCGGAGGTCGGAGCTACAAAGAGGAAAGTTGGAGCCGGGTAGGTGATGGGTCATGGTTTGTAGATCGGGTGAGGAGAGGCCATTTTCTTTTCTTTTCTTTTCTTTTTTTCGATTTTTTCTGTATTTTTTCTGTATTTTTTTTTTTTTTGAGTCTTTATTTTACCTTTGATTTGCGAAACTCGTAGGCGGACAGTAATTTCTGTCTTGCAGTGCGTGTTGTAGCTCGTGCTCGGATTTGTTCGAGTTGGGTAGTCTCCCTTGAGGAGTGCCTTAGTCCTCCTTTTAGGGGTGGTTTAGTTTTTTTAGTTTTGTGTTTTTAGTTGTTTTTGTTTCGCTCCCCTCGAATTTACGGTGGTTTTACCTCTCGTGCGGAGTTCTCCCCTTGACATGTATCAATGTATGTATGTTCAAGGTGGCCATTTCTTGGGTTAGCGTGTAAGTTTTGTTAAGTAATGAATATATTTCTATCGTTTCGGAAAAAAAAAACTTGACACAACACTCATACACTCATACTTGATATATCGTGCATGGCTTAATCTGTAGATAAAACTGATGCAGACACTTCAAAAAAAATTGCCCTTGAAAGGAACTGCGTCCAAGTTGACAACAATTCGGCCCGGCCCGGCCCAGCCCGATGCATATCGTACAATAATTTGTCAACATGGCCGGGACCAACGCATACTCAGGTTTATGTACACTTGGTGCGTAAATAAAAGTCAAAATTTCAATTTTTAAAAAAATTCAACACTGGAGTGATAGATCTTAGGGCTATCCAATTAAACGATTTTTTTCGGTTAACCATTAACCGAATCAATTCAGTTAATTTGGTTGATAACTGGATTATTTTGGTCGGTGAATGCTAAAAAGATTTTGAATAATTTCGGTTTTATTGGTTAATTTGATACGAAAAATTCGAAATTAGCCAAATTAATCGAAATAATATATTAAATATTTATCAGATTTATATATTATATATATATATGTGTGTATTATTTATTTATATCATATATTGTATATATAGCATATATTTTTATTTTAAAGATCAATTTTGGTTAATACTCTTTTGGTTCAATTGACGGTTTTACCAATTAGTAAATTTGCTTAATTCAATTTTCGATATTTCAGCTAATGGTTAACCATATTTTCCATATTAACAGCCCTGGTAGATGTTATACCTGGTGTATCAGTACACCAGTAGGCATGCCATCCCTATTTCTCTCACTTCCTATTATGTGTTTGTGTGTGAGAGAGAAAGAAGGAGATCAGGGAGTGGTATTGGTTGGGGTGGGGTGGGGGTGGGGGTGGGGGTTAGGGTTTGGAAACCATTGGTTTACAAGCACACATGATCCTATGCCAAAACCAAAATGGCAAATGGGACCTGTCTTTATCCCAATTCTTCTGTCACTTTCAATGTGGGCTAATTCAAATAGGAAAAAGGAAAAAAACTAATCATCCCCTATGCCACTAGTTTTTTTTATAATGAGTTTTTCTTTTCCATGCTCAAATTCTTTCCATGCATCTTTATGCTTTTATTGCCCTAAAGCCAAGTACAATGAACCAATCAACAGTGCCATCATTTTGCCAACATTTATAGTATTTATGCATGGATTGATTTTTTTTTAAGAGAGTGTGTGTATAAATTTTGCTAACACTCCCCACTAAAATGATAAGTCATTTTCATCAAGATTATAATTGAGGACAATCATTGTATTTTTAACTAACATTATTCAAATTAGAAATGATTACTTGTATGACAATAAATTTAATTAAATATATATAGGATTTTATTTTTTTGAGGGAAGGATTTTTTTTATAATCGAAATTTCATGTTCCCGAGGATGCCCCTCAGGTTCCCGAGGATGCCCCTCAGGAACTGCCTCATGTAAACCATGAGAATGCACAATGGCTTCCAAGTCTCTAGTATCCTCAACTATCGCGCACAAGGAGTCGTCCCCCAAGTGATTGCTCCATGATGGACTCCCCTCTATCCAGCCGGAGGTTCCCACCGAGTTCCAGCCTCCCATACTGCCACTTGAAGCCTGACTTCAATATTAATTGTTCCACCATTGTGCCCGGGGGTTCGAACCTGACCTCTGGGATCAAAAGAAAAAAAGGATTATTATTATCTTGATGGGTTGTGTGATTAATTATAACCTTAATTAGAAGAATTAATGGAGATAGCTCTTGCTATTTGGGAAAAGCCATATAATTGGTGTGTATGGTCAATTACAAAATTCTGACATATCTGTTTAGGAAATATCCTTTCCATTTTGCAGCAGGTGATATTAGGTAACATCAAAATTTACAAAAATTCCCTACAATCTGATAAAATATTATTAGAAAAAATTATTTAATTATTTATGCTCTTATCTTATCTTCTAGGGATGAAATGGAGGAAACAAATTATGAGGATAAGTGATGGAGGGTGATAAGGGGGCAATGAAATGTAGCAGGTTTAGCAGCAGATCCAAAGTTCCAAACTCCCTCAAGTTAAAACCATTTTCATCACATCCAACTATCTGGGAGAACGTGGTTGTACGTAAATAGACCCCACCACAACACTAGTCAGACCAGTCCGTGCATATCCCGTGATTTATCTTAGTGGCAGCGATGAAGGGTTGAAGCTGCTATCCTTAGGCGTAAGCCTGGAAGCAGATTTATCAAAAACAAAAAATATACATCTCATGAAAAATAATTGCTAAAAAAGGAAAACAAAATTATCCATTCAGATATTTTAAAACTGCTAAAATAACCTTTTTAAATGTTACCCTTATCTTGTTTGGATAAAATATATTATGATTTATTTATTTTTTTGAAATGGTGGAAACCATATATTCCATATTTCATGTTAATTTGTCAAACAAACTTAAAAATTTCCAATTTCCATAAGCTGTGACAATTGGGCTGTAAAAGTAAATATACAAAGATTTTGGATAGAAATTAAATATGAAGGACTATAGTGTACCTTCTAATAATCCCACTAGCTTGCAGCTTTTTCATCATTTCCAATCATACATAAGTGTGTGTGTGTGTGTGTGTGAAATTCATGCATAATCTATGTGCTATCTTTCTGGTTAGGTACATCAAAAAACCTGTAAATTCTTTACCAGGTTCTCTCCTTTTCTTTTTAATAAATTTGTTTCTCTCTCTTTTCCAGATATAGAATGGAGATTTTTTTTTTATTATTAGTAACAGCCAGTTGCGTGCCTCTTATATTTACCAATTGAATTTGAGGTTTGCTGATTTCCATTTTGTTTTTACTATACAATTTGTGGCTTATAATAATTGAACTAAGAGTAGCATTTCCCATAGATATATATTATATTGGTTTCTTTTTTTGGTATATATACCACGTATATTTGAAGCAAATATATATATATATATATAGGTATAGGATCATATGTGGCAAGACCCCTAATATGTGGCAGTGTGGACAGATCCGGGCCATTAACATGTTTAATCCAATGGCCTGTATTTTTTCGATTTTTTTTTATTTTTAAATTGTAATCAGCCCATTTAAGGGCAAAATAGACAAATCATAAATATTAAGTAACGCCCAATTTTGGTAACTCCCCACAATTTCCTATCTTTATGGGATTCAATCACCAAAAAAATCTCCCGCATCTCCCAAAATTAAAGTTTTCGTCCCCCCCCCCAAAACCCACTATCACACGATTAATAACTTCATCTCCTCCAAAATTCCTTCTCACAAACGGCTGTGAACACCATTGTTTTTCTGAAAAAATCGAGCCAAGGGACTCCTATGTGTACGGCGAAATCCAGTTGGGCATAAAACCTCCAAAAAGCTTCTGTTAATCTACATCTTCATCCCAACAAACACCCACTCTCACACGTCTCCAGCATCTGCATCCCTCCAAAAATTTCATCTCACACACTACCGGGAGCGACTTTTGCTCTTCAAAAATCGAGCCTGAGGTTTTCTCTTGTGTACGGCGGAACTCAGTTGGACGTTGTATCTCCAATAAGCTTCTGTAAATATACATTAAGGTAAGACTCTGTTCATATTTTTTTGATTTCTTGGTTTTTTAGGTCATAGTGCCAAGGGTTTTTACCTAATTCATACAACATTTTTTCATCAATTGAAGATGACTATTTGTGGACTTTCTTCAGTTTTGTTGACCTAGTTGTAGGACACATTTAATTTTTTTTATTTTGAATTTTCTAGGGTTTCACACTCGATTTTTACAGATGCACTTTTTTGTATTTGGTTATGTGGAATTATATCATTTAATGTAATGGGATAATTGAAGATATGTTGTGGGATATATACACATAATGTTCATAGACAGTGTTTTGGTGTTTTTGCTGTTAAATTTGGCACATAGGTACCCAGGGTATTGTGTTTTTGCACTAGTATGGTGAATTGTACATAGACGTCATACAATGGTGTTTGGATAATTTTATTTTCGTACATACGCTTGGCCTGGCATACAAAGACAAATTTAGTTTAGATGTGGTTTTTTTTTTGACACAATGTTTTTGTGCTAATAACTAGTGATAGAATTAACAATAAGTTTGTATACAGATAGATATTACTTGGTATATGGTTAGTTCATTTATTATATTCTTGTATTGGGTATGTTAATTTGATGAAAACATAGATATGATTTGGTGTACACATAAGTTTCGTGTGATATACAATTAGTTTTTATTTAACATACAGATGCACATTATGGAACCTTTTTTCTCTTTTTCTTGGTTTACTAGGTTGATGGTAACATTGTTTATTTTTCTGATTTCAATTTTGTAGTTGGACCTATTTTCTCGATATCTCCAAGCACGTGGGTGCTACCAGTCAGCGCGCAATGTTGAAAAATATCGCCCAATAAGACTCGCCATACGTGGAGGATGGAGGAAAACACAGTCGACTGTAGGATCTATGCCATGCGTCACATGGAGACCTACATGGGGGGACCATTGAAGAAATGGGACTGTGGAATTGACAAGGCTGACGCTGCGGAGTTCGCTCGTTTGAGGACCCTGTACTGCCACGCAATTCTGATGCATAACTTGAACCAAGAGAAAGATAGGGTGCTTGGGTTGGCAAAAAATTTGTTAGTGGAAAGTAGTTGGTTATCGATTGTGGAGTTCATTTTGTTAGACGGAGCTTCTAAGTACACTCTGTTTGTTACATCAGGCTAGAATATTTTTGTTACCTGTTCATTTCTATCAACAATTGTGTTACTTATTTCTGAATGATCTTAAGCAAACATGTGGTCCTGTTTATGCGTACTGTTAGTGTTTAAACAATGCACATTTTGTCAGTATGCAAAATATATTTTGTTGTTGCTTTAGATTTTATACGTTCGAATGCAAGTACTTTTTGTTTTTCAGTTGAAGATGTTTTAACGAATCATGTGTATGCATAATTCTTAAGCAGTTTGTGTTCAAGTACTATAATTACTTTTTATTTTGGAACTCAATGTAACAATGTACTTTTGAATGTCACACTTTTCATGAAATGTCAGATCAATGTATACCAAAATAAGAGTTTAGTACACTATAATATAATTATGTGTACACCATAATTTACTGCTTATAAACCACCAAAGTATTCATATATATACACCACAATATGCCACAAATTTACTATATTTTCGTTTTTTAGTTGAAGCACTACAATTATTTTTACTCTTTGGAAGTCATCGTAATCCTTTGACAAGTTGTGTATCATCAATAGATAGCAAGTACAGTATAAAAGTGTTTAGGTTACAGGGTATTTTTTATTTAAAGTCAAATGGACTAAAAAACGGTGTAAAATTAGAATATAAATGGCATTCAGTTATAACATAAATGACATTCAATTATAATATAAATGACGTTCATTTAACATAAGTCAAATCTGATAACAGTTTTTTTGGACTGTACGAAATATGAAAATGCTGGGGAGGAAGTGTAGTTGTATTATGTAGGTTGCTCTGGACATGTTCGGCTGTTGTGAGATGCAATTTTGCCACACGTGCCACACTTCCTCTTTAGTTTCGTGTTTGCACGGATTGCCTTTTCCCTTTGGCTTTGTAGTATTTTTTCGGCTCCCGTTGCTCTTGTTACGAGCTTGTTGCGGTGGCATACTGAGATCTCCATTTGAGAAGTAGAGCCGCAGTAATTCTCAAAGAGTTCTTCAATGCACCCGTCATGTTGTCCATCTTGTTCGTGGGCTAACTTCTTCTTTTGTTCAGGTATCTAATATTTGGTGTTGCCGGGTGATATTACCAAGCGCTCTCGTATTTCGACGTGCTGGAACATTTCATCACTTGTATCTGCAGAGTATATGCACACCAAATAAGTGAAACGTATACACAAAAATATTTTTCAAAATGCACAATAGTTTCAATATTAGCGTACATTTTCCTAAATAAAAAATCTTACAATATCCACTGAATGTTTATACTAATCACACCAATTTTGAAGCATATGTATACGAAAATAAGATGTTATTACACTACTACAGAATTATTCGTACACCATTGTTTGTTCTCATTCTAAATCACCAAAGTATTCGTATATATACACTATAATATATTTCAAATACACAAGTTTGCCGAATATTGTACACAACTATATATATTACTGTATAGCTTCAAATAAACATTCAAACACATAATATCACATTTTAAATTAACACAAAAACATAAATATCTATACACCAAACATTTCTATACATGCATATATTTTGCAATATTTGTATACAACGATTTCACATAAAAGATTCATCATCACCCCAGCATCCCACAACATATACTGCATGTTTACATGTACACAATTTTAAATATATGTGTACACCAATCTAATATCTAATGTGTACATTTCTGTACATTTCTTTAGACTAAGATAACCATTAATTATGATTCCATATTTCTAAATAAAACATCTACAGGATGAATAAGGATATTCCGCGATTTTTCGAAACATAAATACACATACCAGGAAAAAAAACATTTGAAACCCAGCTTTCATCAAGCTTGTCCGCCAACATTTCATCATGTTGTGATTCTTCGAACTCATTGCCCATTTTCGAAAGGTTGTTGTGACGTTTTTTTTCCGAATGTAGGTTGTTTTTTCTGTGTTTTTTGTGAATTTTGGATGGAGGAAGAATGAAGAAGATGATAGGAAATGTCTTCTTCTGTTCCTAAATTAACGTTTATTTTGTTTTGGCAAGATTGCAATCAAGAGGATCCCTTGATTTTAGGTTCTTAATTATGGTATTAATTTAGGCGTTTTTTGTGTATTACTGAAATGCCCTTTTGGTATTAAAATTAATTATAAAATGGTGTTTTGAAGGGCTAATCTAAACCATTGATTTTTTAGGATGTAGGGATGGGATCTCCCACACCGCTGTTACTTGCAGTTAAAACTCGCCACATGAGATCCCATCCCTATATATAGGTATATATATATATATATATATGTAGCCAGTTGAAATTAAAAAATGTGAAAAGCAGAAACGTCAGTTTAATTTATGGGATTCAGTGTTGGAGCTACGTCCACTTAATTAGTTTGTCAATTCCCAAGATTCAACTGAACGCCAATTATTTTTATCAATACTCATATATAGTCAGGAGGTGAATATTTGAATATTTCACGATAGAGTATTAATAGTATGTATTTATTATGAGTTTATTATACTGTTTTTTTCCCGATTACTTTGGTTCACTCTATAGGAGAGTAGTTTTTTTAGAAGAGTATAAACTATTGAAAAGAGATATTAGAATTTTATGAATTTCTTTAAATAATTGAAATTAGGATTTCAAACTTATAGTTTCACAGTTTAGATCATATATAATTATAAAAAATCATTAAAACTTTACGAACTTTGTTATGTCATTTTTAATTTCTAGATTTTTCAACAAAAATAATCTTAAAAATAAACTTCTATAGAATCTGCAGGTAAATATTAAGATAATTGTAAAGTTTAATTGAAATCGTTGTAAGAAATATCATCATAGGTAAATATTTACCTACAGAATCTAAAATTGTTGGTAAATACCTATAGTATTGTTGTTGGTGATCTATCGGTATAATTTGAGAAAAAATATTTTTTTTTGTTTGTCGATATTCTGTAGGCAACTGTAAATTTAGTGACAAAATCATTTCTATCGGTAAATTATGTCGGTAAACTAGAATTTTTCTTATAGTGATGAAGCTCCAATAACACCTTAGAGGGTGTTTGGCTGAGCTTAGATGTTTAAGAGCTTATAAGCTCTTAAAATGTGTTTGGTAATTTTTTTCCAAAAGAGCTTTTAAGCTCTAAAAAAAAGATGTCAGAGAGCTTATAAGCTCCTAAAAAAAAGTACATTCACCCCTACTTTTTTTAAAAGAGCTTATAAGCTCTTTATTTTAAACATTCAAAAGACAAAAAATATACTTAATAATTTTATAAGATATAAAAACATCTTATAAGCTCAACTATATCTTGATTTATCCAAACACTTTAACAACTTATTTTTAAAATAAGATCTAACATCTTATAAGCTCCTAAAACAACTTATCAAATGTAGGAGCTTATAAGATGTTTTAAATAAGCTTAGCCAAACACCCTCTTAATTTCCTTTTATTTTTTGAAGAACAAACAGCCTCTCAAGTCATCTTAGCGAAATAATAAGTATTTTGTCAATTCACACTTTAAACAATATAAAATTGTTGGCTACGTTTATAACTCGTGTTTCAGTTTTCAAAAACACAATATTAAGAAATTTGAACGAGCATATAAGCTCCTTAAGATATTTTTATTACATGTAAAAATTTAGAACTTTTTTTTTTTAAAAAAAAAAACAAGTTATCCTATTACCATCTAAACCATATGCCAAAATACCAAATCTATTAAATGAATTAATATATCAAACTAGTTAAGATTTATATGACTTCATAATTTATTACTCCAAAGGATCGGTCCGTCTGGTAGCAGGAGCATAATTAATTAGTAAACAAAATCTGAATTTTTAAAATCCTTGTTTGGTTCTCTTCATTTGGAGTCTTGGACAGCAGGAAAACAACCCAAAAGCTCTAAACTTGAAAACATAATTAATCCATCAATTCGGGGATATCAACTATGATTATATTTGGGGGATCGAATATACTTGTTCTCTTTACTTGGGAAGACCTGATTATACGTGAGCACACCCACGTACTGGTCAGTCCGTACACATCTTATAGTTTACCTTGGTGGCAGTGATGAAGGTCGGATCTGTTGTCCTCTGGCATAGTCAAACGTAAGTTTGGAAGCTGAGTTATTAAAAAAATAATAGAAGTAATTAATCCATCAATGATCAACTACAGAACTACAGAAAGACAGTTATGGTGCTTGAAATAAAGGTGACAAGCATTTAAAATTAGTTGCTGTTAATTGTCATGGATAAATATGAAATGGGCCGTACCTCTCTTTCCAGCTGGACATCGACATAATCTCAGCCCTCTTTTCATATTTTAGTAGGCCCATTGCAAAGACAACCAGCACTGACTAAGAAAAAGCATCAGATTCAAGCTTATTTTAAGCCGGCAATAAAGTTTTACATTTTTCTAATAAATCTTTGTTCTCCCGAGTAAAAGGAAACAAGCTCATATACCAAAAACCACTAGCCATTTGGCCTAGTGGTATCACTCCCTCCAATGTATGGGAGGTCAGGGGTTCTATCCTCAGTGAAGTGTGTGTGCGTAACTCAAAAAAAAAAAAAAGCTCATATACCAAAAGAAATATATAAAATATTCTTTAAAAATATATATTTAATATGAAGTATTTGTAGTTGGTGTGCATTTGTAAAGTAAAATATGAATACCAAATTAAAATGAAATCTAAACTTAATTCACGAAAAACATATAGTGTTTTTTTAAAATAAAATTCCACCAAAAAAATGGGATAAATTTTTTTGGCTAGATTCACCCCTGAAAGTATCAAGACTTGGTGCATGTTTGAGAGAACTTTTCAAATGAACTTTTGGATCTAAAAACCCATTTTTCATAATAATAGTTGTTTTGTGCATGGTTAATCTAGAAAGGACTTCAATTGTTTTTTTTTTTAAAAAAAATCGGCCCCATCATTGCAGGTAGAGCTGGCAATGGGCCGGGTCAGTCTGGCCCGAGCCCATCGGGCTTTTACCAAAATTCGGACTGACCCGATTTTTGTTTGACTGCGAAATTGTCTGCCTCAGTCCAACCCATACATATACTTTATGTAGAAAAATTTTGGGCCGACCCGAAAAGGTCAGGCTAGCGCGGCCCGTCGGACTGGGCCAAATAGGCACGACTTTTTTTCGGGCCTAAACAATTACAGCCCAGTCCGATCCAAACTTCGAACTGGCCGGACTTGATTTTGCTAGCTCTAATTGCAGGTACTCGAACCCGGGTCTCAACATTGTAAGTAATACTCGTGGCCACTATGATTAATTTAGGATTAATTTAGAAAAAAATTTGAATTAATTATTTCTCCAAATAGTTCATTCTAGAGAATTCAGAATTGGAGACTTTTTGAAATGTCACTTATTTAGAAGTTTATTTTTTAAACAGGATTTTGAGAAGCTAGAATTGGACATTTTTTTTAGAAGCACTTATTAAATAATTCATTTTTTAGATGGAATTTACATAAGTGCTCCCACATATGCACTTATTCCTTGTCAACATTCATGAATCATCAATACAAAATCTGGGTAAGGTTGGTTTTGGAGGAATAATTGGAAATGATAAACATGAATTTGTTACAGATTTTTAAATATATGTAATGTTTTAAATAAATAAAGAAAATCTAGTTGTTTGCTATTTAAAAAACAAGAAAACAAGATATTACGATAACCAATTTGAAATTGAATTAAGAAAATAATAAAAAGCAGACCAATTGGTGCACCAAATTCACAAGACCATAAGGATTTGTCTCAATTTTTTCGAACCAACAACATAATTCATGGATAGCCACTTGAAATTTGTAACATACCGACTCATAACTCATTATTCTATATTCGCATGACGATAATTCCTTATTAATGTAGATGTAACAAACTACGGATAGTAGATGTAACCAACCATATATTGTTAGAATTAATGAAAACAACTCATATATGAAATTTATGCGAATTACCAATAAACAAATCGAATGCTGGATCTTAAGCAGAAACGTACCTAAATTCATATTGCTTGATTGAATTGACTGGTTTTGACCTTTGACTGTCGGCAACCGGAGTTTGGAGTGACAGTGTGGAGATGATGAAATTACGATTGAGGATTGGTGATTGACGATTGGAGAAGAAGAAGAACATAGGGTTTGAGATTTATTCTATTGATTGCTTACTGTTGTTCGCCAATTACACATAAATTGGGACTTTTATTTGGATTTGGTGGGCTAAGGCAAAAAAAACTGAAAATTGGCCTATTAAAAAGTTCAAAAAAAAAATATTTGGGGGCTTATTTGGATTTGTTGGGCTAAGGCAAAAAAACTAAAAATAGGCCTATTAAAAAGTAAAAAACAATTTGGGGGCTTATTTGTATTTGGTGGGATAAGGCAAAAAAACTGAAAATTGGCCTATTAAAAAGTAAAAAAAAAAAAAATTGGGGGTTATTTGGATTTGTTGGGCTAAGGCAAAAAAAAAACTGAAAATAGGCCTATTAAAAAGTAAAAAAATATAAATTTGGGAGCTTATTTGGATTTGGTGGGATAAGACAAAAAATACTAAAAATTGGCCTATTAAAAAGTAAAAAAAAATAAAAAAATTTGGGCCCCCAAATTTTTGGGGGCTCTAGGCACAATCCTCTTGAGCCTATGCTCAAGTACGGCCCTGTTAATGAGACCTCTATCATATGGGAAAAGAAAAGAAGAGTAAAAGAATGTGTGATTGACTTGGGGACCACAACTCTATTTTTATAATCTTTATGGACTAGGTCAAACTAAAAGCCCATCAATCTTAACACGTATCGGGTATCTACACGTTGCAAAGCTCATAACCAATAGATATTTTTAGAGCCCATTAGTTAGATCACTTAATTGGCCCTAATCAATTAAATAGCCCCATAATATAAATTGTTAAACATATGTAAGCGGGGATGGCAATTTTGACCTGACCCACGGGTACCTGCCCCGGTCCGCCAACCCTTGGTTTTTGTGGAGGCTTCCACAAGAGGCTTGGTTTTGCTCCTAGACACAAAGTACCATAAACCTTTGACCTTGGGATGCTGTTGCATCCGATAAATAGAAGCAAAGACAACAACATTCATGATGATTGGTACTGAAGCTGCCAGAATAATAAATCCTACGACGACCCTCCAAACATTAGGAGTGAGTTGGATAGGACAGAGGCCATAAAATTGAAGTATCCCTATGATTGTAGGGTGAAGAGGAAACCTCAGACCCGAATGAAACGTACTCTCATTTAGGCATAACCACCCTGGAGGCAACATATTTAAACCACCTTCGCCGACCTATGGGATATAACATTTCTAGTGCCTGGGGAAATAAGACTTGCTTTAAACCTTTTTATTTCTCTTATGGTAATAGTTGAAATTACATCATTGGGATCAAGGACCAGAGATTTGTGGGTATTTTGGCGATACTCAGCTAGATGAACACAATCCGAGGGTTCATTTTTATGAGACATGGGTTAAGAGTTTGAGAACTAAGGACTCACTTCATGGCCTTGGTCTGATTCCCAGGAAGCAAAATCTCCAACCTGAAAGTGACAGAAAGGTTTAAGCTACACTCCCGATGAATACACCAAATTGAAAAGAATTAAAAGGATTATCAGAGGCTTGGTTCAAAGAATCTGAGGTCTTGTGATACATGAACTTGCCAAGTATGTGTTAGATAAATGTTTTCATCATGATTTTGATGATTTTGTTCAAATGAGTTTTTATACCAAAACAATGTCCCTAAATGTTGTCCCAACACTTCCGATCGATCTAAAATGTTTTTACTATTTTTCGGAGTATTTCTTGAAGTTTATATTCGATTTAAAATTGGGCAACACTTTTGTTTCAAAACTCGACCGGTTGCCCTATAGGCAACCCGCACTGAGTTGAGTTTTGAAACAGAAAATGGGTCGTAAGAGAAAATGGGGAGGGCGACCGGTCGACCAGGTGGGCGACCGGTGAGGGCGACCGGTACCTGGGAGTGCCCTCTCAAATGCAGACTTCTCTGTTTTGATTTTCTATCAACCCCAACCGGTCAAGACCAAGGGCGACCGGTCGAACCCCCCTTCGACCGGTCCCCCCGTAAAAAATTTGCAGAATTCAATTTCAATCTTATCTCTGTGCGACCGGTCGAACCCCCTGTTTATCAAAGAAACTATCCGTTGCATTTTCGCATGACTTTTTCCCTATTTTGTGGGATTGATTTCTAACAGCTATATTGATGATTTTAAATGGTTTCTTTTGCAGAAATCACTCCCCAAGGAGGAGCCAATGTCCGGAAATCAAAGCCAAGACCTCTCCCTATAAATAGAGGCTTCATTCAAGCAACAAGACAACACTCAATACAAGCAAAGAGCAAACAAAGCAAACACTTTCATATATCTTGTTGTATTAGCCTTAGCACTTTCACTTGCACAAATTTGAGGTCTAGGCTTTCAATTCTTGATTACACTTGTACTCATATTGTATCAATCATTATTGAGTTGTAATCTTGATTTTGGTCATCATTCAACACAAGACATCCTTGTGAGTATTCTTGTGGTAAGAATACACTTGGGTGATCTAGGTGATAGGTGTTTGAAGGTTGTGGTAATCTTCAAAGGTGTTGTAAAAGGATTGTGGTAATCCTCAAGGTGGTGTAAGAGGGTTGTGGTAATCCTCAAGGTGTTGTATTAATTTTTGGTAAATTAATAATATTTTTTTTTCTTTTTGAAATCCATCCCGGATATACTGGGGTGGTAGAGGATTAGGCCCTAGGTGGGTTGAACCTCTTTAAATCGACGAGTGTTGTTTTATTTCCGCATTTACATTCTCGTCTTTGTTTGATTATTCGAAAAAGAGGGCAAAATCTGAAAAACCGAGATAATCTATTCACCCCCCTCTAGATTATCGTAGCCACTTGAACTAACAGTATGGACAAGATAAGGACTAACTTTTGGAGTCCATGGAGATCAGATATGTGAATGCACAAAGATCCAAAGGCCAAGTATGGACAAGCTAAGGACTAACTTTTGGAGTCCAGGGAGACCAAGCATTCATGTGAATGCACAAAAAGCCAAAGACACTACAATCATGGCTCCCAATTTCGAAAAAAAGAAAAATTCGGAAAAAAAATTTCAAAAAAAAAAAATTCGAAAAAAAATCCAAAAAAAAAAAAAAAAAGAAAAAAAGAAGAAGGGAGTTAAGCTTCTACAAGTCCAGGGACTCATTTGAGGTCCTATGACTAGTGCCAAGGTCTCCCAGACACAAGTGACTTCTCAAGTCTATTGGCTAAGTATTTGGCCAAGGTCCTATGACTATTGCCAAGTTCTCCTAGGCTCAAAGTGCCCAAGATTAGTAGCCAAGGACTTGGCCAAAGTCCTAGGACAATTGCCAAGGTCTCCTAGGCCCAAGTTTGTTCTCAAGTTTATTGGCTAAGTACTTGACCAAGGTCCTAGGACAATTGTCAAGGTCTCCTAGGCTCATTGTTTCTCAAGTTTATAGGCTAGTACCTGGCCAAGGTCCTAGGACAATTGCCAAGGTCTCCCAGGCTCAAGTTCCTTCACAAGTTCATTGGCCAAGGACTTTGCCAAGGTCCTAAGACAATTGCCAAGGTCTCCCAGGCTCAAGTTTCTTCACAAGTTCATTGGCCAATGACTTTCCCAAGGTCCTAAGACAATTGCCAAGGTCTCCCAGGCTCAAGTTTCTTCACAAGTTCATTGGCTAAGGACTTTCCCAAGGTCCTAAGACAATTGCCAAGGTCTCCCAGGCTCAAGTTTCTTCACAAGTTCATTGGCTAAGGACTTTCCCAAGGTCCTAAGACAATTACCATGGTCTCCCAGACTCAAGTTTCTTCACAAATTCATTGGCTAAGGACTTTCCCAAGGTCCTAAGACAATTGCCATGGTCTCCCAGGCTCAAGTTTCTTCACAAGTTCATTGGCTAAGGACTTTCCCAAGGTCCTAAGACAATTACCATGGTCTCCCAGACTCAAGTTTCTTCACAAATTCAGTTCATTGGCTAAGGACTTTGTTAAGGTCCTAGGATTATTGCCAAGGTCTACCATCAAGTCGCCACTCAAGGTTATTGGCTAAAGACTTTGTCATGGTCTCCAAAAATTGAGTATGACAAGCTCACTTTCTGAAGACTTGGCCAAGGTCTAACATGCCAAGAATTCTAACTTACTGGGACTTAGCTAATATTTGCTAAGGTCTACATGCCAAGAATTTTATCTTACTGGGACTTAGCTAATATTTGCTAAGGTCGACTCCAAGGGACCATGCAGGCAGAAGATTAACTAATACTAAAGAGCAAAAGCATTGGCTACAAAAATTAGGATGGTATGAAAAAGTAAGGCATACCTTGAATTGCTGAGGATTTCGACTTCTACCAAATACCGAGGTGCAAAAGTCCGAGTTGCTTCATCCAGGGGATAATAACCAACCTTTTTCTTTTCTCCACAACTTTTTTCTGAAACTCTCAATTGTGAAATTAGAGAATTTTCTCATTGTAGCCTATTTATAAAAAAATGGCTAAATGACAGAAGCTCCCTATCGCGATATGGGACATCGCCCAAGCTAATTCATCCGGATATACATCTCAAAATACTTCTTGTCCGCGCCATAACTTCCGCGCACAAGAAGTGGGGGGCAAGTGATGAGGATAATTCTGACATCGACACGTGGCATTATGAGAACATGACATGTGGCATTATGAGGACGTGACACGTGTAGCACTAAGATGATACCTATCTGGAGATAAGACCTATCTTAACTGACCGAGGACTATCTGGAGATAAGACCTCTCTTAACTGACCGAGGACTATCTGGAGATAAGACCTATCTTAAATGACTAAGGAGTCCAACCCCGGAAGAATAACTAAGGAGTTTAACCTCGGGAGAAGTCCTTGGCCAGGTATGTAACCAAGTCTATAAAAGAAGATATGGGCTCTAGGTGAAGGGGATACGAAAAACTCACTACTCACAATCTCTACGAGCAAACACTAACTTAAGCATCGTAGTATCTACTCTTGGGGACCACCCCGGGGTTCTGTTTTGCAGGTTTACGCCGATGTCCGGTCAACCTCGGATCTTGGGATCAATCATTCAAACTTTGACTGACTTCGGATTTCCTCCTTGGCATCGTAAGTCCTCAGATTAGTCCTTGATTTTTATACTTCATCAAGTCTCGATACTTTCACCCCGGTGACCTTGTCCTTAGGAAAGCTCAGTTCAACTACCAAGAAAGGCACAACAAGTTATCCCCTAATTGGGATGGCCCTTATCGAATTCCTAAAGTTGTGAAAGAAGGCACATACTAGTTAGAAGATCTTGGGGGCAAGCATATACCTAGATTTTGGAATGCTGAGCATCTGTGGAGATATTATCAGTAGGATAGGTAGTATTTTTATTTCTGTCTTTGATTCATCTTCAGTACCAAGGTTAAACAATTTCTTTGTTACCAAATTTATTTCAAGTTGCAAATAAAAGTTTTATTTCCTTTTTTAAACGATTCTTGGAACCAACTGGGTAACATAGGATTGCAATGGACAACCATTGCCAATTTCAAAGATAGGATTGCAATGGAAGACCACTGCCCTTATCTAAAGGGATGAGTAATCCCAAAGTTTGATATTAATTCCGAGGATCAATCCTTGGAAATAAAGTCCTAACCTTGCTTAGGCTCTAAGGAGAAGTGGTGACGCCTGGACTGATCAACCAGCTAGCAACCGCGGAAAAATATCCTTGGAAACGATTTGGAAATTATCCAGATTCAATTATTTGTCTATTGGATTGATCTCCTAAGATAGAATAATTGAGGCCTTTACCGGCCATGTAAGGGGATGACTTGAACCACAAGGCTAAGGACTCCTCCAAACTTAATTCCATAAAATTGGATATAATTCAACTCAGAAACATCAAGGGACAATTCAAAAAATTATGGTAAAAGCTTGGAAAATTTCAAAGTACGTTTTGATCAATTCATACAGAAGCAAACATCACACATAGTCTTACAAGCCATAGCAGTACAACATTCTGAAGTCTCATAACATAGTACATAAACCACATCAGTCGAAGGACCAATCAGTAGACGCCGGGCCATCAGGCATCAGCTGGACCATCGCTAGTAGAATCTGGGAACGAAGGAACCAAATGTCTAACATCAAAGGACGGATCAATAGTGAGAACTGTCTGCTTGAAAACGTCAAACGCGTTTAACCAATGGTCTAAAAGTGTTTCCTCCATGGCTTCATTGGCTTTTATTGCTTCATCAACCCTCTGGTTGGCCTCGTCAGCTCTTTGGTTGGCCTCACCAGCTTATTGAGGTGTTTCATCTATCTTCAACTCCAGCAACGCAAGACTCTCAGTCAAACGATTCACTTCAGTCGTCTTTTTTTCCAACGCTATCTCAGTCTGATACCTATGACCGCTCTCACTTTCCAGCTCCAGAATCAGCTCCTTAATCCTCTTGGATCCATGGTTGATCTTGGACACCATACCTTGGTGAGTAAGGACTAGCTGAAATATGAACAAAGTGATTAGCAAAGGCTTAGCAAAAATATGCTCAAGATTGAAAGAAAGAATACCTTGGCTAGAAGATCATAGCCATCGTATGACAATGCCTCAGAAGTAGCTTCTACGACCTTGGTCTTATCGTCGGGAGGCAAAAGATTGGACATAATCTCTATAGCAGTGTTTCGGTTGAACATAGAATCACCTTCATATACATTCCACTCAGGGAAAAACTTACTAAGTGAATGACCCCCGCCGCTCCCAGATCCATGGTCCACTTTGTCAATCATAAGAGCATTAGGGTCCTTGGCACCAAACTGAGGATCTGAACTCTCTGCTTCCTCATGCGCACCGAGGTATGAAAGAGAAGTCGGAGGCCTAGGCATAGGCTTGGATTTCCCAGAATGAGGGAGTAATATTCTTTTTGAAGGTTGACCGGATGCTTGTCTCTGAGCTGCTCTAGCCAAGATCTTAGTCCTGTCTATCATCCTTGCCTTGTTAACCTCTATTCCTGTGGAACAAAAGAGGGAGACGTGAGCTGAGTGATAAATATACATATGAAAGAACAAAGTAAAAGTAGCAAGTCCATATTAAGGTTTACAGCCAAGGATGGGTGAAAATGACTAAGTCCTGCTGCTATCAAGTTATCTTCAGTGATAAGCTCATCTAAGCTTACGGTACATCGGATAATAAGAGCCAACATAGCTTATTTTTCATCTTTATTAAGCTTAGGCGGGGAAGGAAAAGAGCCACTATAGTTCCACGCAGAAGGAAAGCCCCAAGGACACTCTTGTGAAACATAAAAATATTTAGACCTCCAACCCTTGGTTTTTGTGGAGGCTTCCACAAGAGGCTTGATTTTACTCCTAGACACAAAGTACCATAACCCTTTGACCCTGGGATGCTGTTGGATCCGATAAATAGAAGCAAAGACATCAGCATTCACGATGATTGGTACTGAAGCTGCCAGAATAATAAATCCTACGACGATCCTCCAAGCATTAGTAGTGAGTTGGATAGGACATGCCATAAAATTGAAGTATCCCTATGATGGTAGGGTGAAGAGGAAACCTCAGACCCGAATGAAATCTACTCTCATTTAGGCATAGCCACCCTGGAGGCAACATATTTAAACCACCTTCGCCGACCTGTGGGATATAACATTCCCAGTGCCTGGGGAAATAAGACATCGCTTTAAACCTTTTTATTTCTCATATGGTACGAATTGAAATTACATCCTCGGGCTCCAGGACCAGAGATTTGTGGGTATTTTGGCGATACTCGGCTAGAGGAACACAATCCGAGGGTTCATTTTCATGAGACATGGGTTAAGAGTTTGAGAACTAAGGACTCACTTCACGGCCTTGGTCTGATTCCCAGGAAGCAAAATCTCCAACCTGAAAATGACAGAAAGGTTTAAGCTACACTCCCGATGAATACACCAAATTGAAAAGAATTAAAAGGATTATCAGAGGCTTGGTTCAAAGAATCTGAGGTCTTGTGATACATGAACTTGCTAAGTATGGACAAGATAAGGACTAACTTTTGGAGTCCATGGAGACCAGACATGTGAATGCACAAAGATCCAAAGGCCAAGTATGGACAAGCTAATAACTAACTTTTGGAGTCCAAGGAGATCAAACATTCATGTGAATGCACAAAAAGTCAAAGGCACTACAATCATGGCTCCCAATTTCGAAAAACAAATTCAAAAAAAAAATCAAAAAAAAAAATTCGAAAAAAAAATCGAAAAAAAATCAAAAAAAAAAAGAAAAAAGAAAAAAAGAAGAAGGGAGTTAAGGGCCTGTTTGTTTATGTTTCCATGGTCCATTTCCAGTTTCTGTAGTTGGAAATAGAATTTTGAGAATTTATTGGTTTTCGTGTAGAAATTGGGATTGTGTTTGGATGAATGAATAGAAATGTGTTTTATGTAGGGTTGGAAATGAGATTGTGTTTGGTTTGAGTAGTTTTGAAATATTATTTTATGTATATAATAATTGAAAAGTTGGTAGTGATGGGGTCCATTTCAATATTTTAATTTGAATATATAATATTATATTTGTAAGATTATAGTTGGTGGGTCCCATTAGATAGTTATAATTTAAAAATAGTAATATTTTAAGTAGATAAAGTTGATAATGGTGGGTCCCACATATATAATTGGGTTAAAATATGAAAATAGTGATTGATAAGTAATGATGAGTGATGTAGGGTAGTGTATAGGTTTGAGAATAGAAATTATAGGTTTGAGATGTTGTTTTATGTGAAAAATAGAAATTAAAAATGATGATTTCCATTGGAAATTTTATGAACAAACATGATTCCACTTTTATGTATAGTTGGAAACTGGAAAGAGGCCATTTGAAACATAAACAAACAAGGCCTAAGCTTCTACAAGTCCAGGGACTCATTTGAGGTCCTATAACTAGTGCCAAGGTCTCCCAGACACAAGTGACTTCTCAAGTCTATTGGCTAAGTATTTGGCCAAGGTCCTATGACTATTGCCAAGGTCTCCTAGGCTCAAAGTGCTTCTCAAGATTAGTAGCCAAGGACTTGGCCAAGGTCCTAGGACAATTGCCAAGGTCTCCTAGGCTCAAGTTGTTTGATACATGTTTTTATCTTAATTTTGATGATTTTATTTTTACACCAAAACAATGTTTTTAATTGTTGTCCAAATACTCCTAAATGATTTAAAATGTTTTTACTATTTATTCGGAGTATTTCTTCAAGTTTTATTTTAGATAATATTGGACAACACTTTTAATGATTTTATGTGTTTAAGTTTCTACTTCAAAACAATGTTTCTAAATGTTGTCTAAATACTCCCGATAGTTTTAAAATATTTTAACTAAATTTTCGGAGTATTTCTTGAGGTTTATTTCCGACAAAAACTGGACAACATTTCTGTCTCGAGGTCAACCGGTCGCCCTATAGGGCAACCCGTACCTAAAGATGAATTTTGGTACAAAAAATGAGACGGATTTGTAAGTGGTCAGGTCGACCGGTGGCGTCGACCGCTCGACACCCTGTCGACCGGTACCTGGGAGCATGGTTTTGAAACAGAACTCCTGCCCTGCTATTTTCGAGTTGTGCGACTGGCTATAGAAGGGGACGACTGGTCGGACCCTACGTCGACCGGTCGCCCCGTGTTAATTGTCGATATGTTCTTTTCAATCTCTATCAGTGTGCGACCAAATTCGCCTCATGTTTGACAAGAAAAATCTCGACCGTTTGACATCAGACAAACTTTCCTTAAATTGTGGGATTGATTTCTAACAGCTATATTCTTGATTTTAATTGTATTTTTCTGTAGATTTTCAATCCCCAAGAGGAGCCTATGCTTGATCAATCATCTCCTATAAAAAGAGGAAGTTTTGGAGCAACCATACAACAATTGAGATACAACACAACAAGATACATTCAAGCAAAGTCTTTAGCTATTCATTGTCATTATTCTTGTTGTAATTTGCATAGCTTATCACTTTCTCATCTTGAGGTCTAGGCTTTAATTTCTTGATTACACTTGCACTCAAATTGTATTATTCATTATTGAGTTGTAATCTTGATTTTGGTCATCATTCAACACAAGACATCCTTGTGAGTATTCTTGTGGAAAGAATACACTTGGGTGATCTAGGTGATAGATGTTTCAAGAGTGTGGTGCTCTTGAGGTGTAGAAGAATTTGGTATTCTTCAAGATTGAAGATTGTGGTGATCTTCAAAGGTGCGGAATTGAAGGAAGATTGTGGTAATCTTCAAAGGGAGATTGTGATAATCTCCAAAGGTGGTGTTGAAGAAGAGTGTGGTGCTCTTCAAGGTGTTGTAAGTTGAAGTTGTATTAATTTTGGTAATTAATAAATTTTTTTTTCTTTTTGAAATCCATCCCGAATATACTGGGGTGGTAGAGGATTAGGCCCTAGGTGAGTTGAACCTCTATAAATCGACGCGTGGTGTTTACTTCCCGCACCTTTATTATTGTCTTGGCTTGTTTTGTTCGAAAACGAGGGCATAATCGAAAAGATGGAGACAATCTATTCACCCCCTCTAGATTATCGTAGCCACTTGGACTTACACAAGTTTGTTCTCAAGTTTATTGACTAAGTACTTGGCCAAGGTCCTAGGACAATTGCCAAGGTCTCCTAGGCTCAAATTGTTTCTCAAGTTTATAGGCTAAGTACTTGGCCAAGGTCCTAGGACAATTGCCAAGGTCTCCCAGGCTCAAGTTCCTTCACAAGTTCATTGGCCAAGGACTTTGCCAAGGTCCTAAGACAATTGCCAAGGTCTCCCAAGCTCAAGTTCCTTCACAAGTTCATTGGCCAAGGACTTTGCCAAGGTCCTAAGACAATTGCCAAGGTCTCTCAGACTCAAGTTTCTTCACAAGTTTATTGGCTAAGGACTTTCCCAAGGTCCTAAGACAATTGCCAAGGTCTCCCAGACTCAAGTTTCTTCACAAATTCATTGGCTAAGGACTTTCCCAAGGTTCTAAGACAATTGCCAAGGTCTCCCAGACTCAAGTTTCTTCACAAGTTCATTGGCTAAGGACTTTGTTAAGGTCCTAGGATTATTGCCAAGGTCTACCATCAAGTCGCCACTCAAGGTTATTGGCTAAAGACTTTGCCATGGTCTCCTAAAATTGAGTATGACAAGCTCACTTCCTGAAGACTTGGCCAAGGTCTAACATGCCAAGAATTTTAACTTACTGGGACTTAGCTAATATTTGCTAAGGTCTACATGCCAAGAATTTTAACTTACAGGGACTTAGCTAATATTTGCTAAGGTCTACATGCCAAGAATTTTAGCTTACTGGGACTTAGGTAATATTTGCTAAGGTCGACTCCAAGGGACCATGCAGGCAGAAGATTAACTAATACTAAGGAGCAAAAACATTGGCTACAAAAATTAGGATGACATGAAAAAGTAAGGCATACCTTGAATTGCTGAGGATTTCGACTTCTACCAAATACCGAGGTGCAAAGGTCTGAGTTGCTTCAGCCAGGGTATAATAACCAACCTTTTTCTTTTCTCCACACATTTTTTCTGAAACTCTCAATTGTGAAATGAGAGAATTTTCTAATTGTAGCCTATTTATAAAAAAAAGGGCTAAATGACAGAAGCTCCCTATCGCGATATGAGACATCGCCCAAGCTAATTCATCCGTATATACATCTCAAAATACTTTTGTCCGCGCCATAACTTGCGCGCACAAGAAGTGGGGGCAAGTGATGAGGATAATTCTGACATCGACACGTGACATTGTGAGAACATGACACGTGGCATTATGAGGACGTGACACATGTACCACTAAGATGACAACTATCTGGAGATAAGACCTATCCTAACTAACCGAGGATTATCTAGAGATAAGACCTATCTTAACTGTCTAAGGAGTCCAACCCCGGAAGAATAACTAAGGAGTTTAATCTCGGGAGGAGTCCTTGGCCAGGTAGGTAACCAAGTCTAGAAAAGAAGATATGGGCTCTAGGTAAGGGGGATACGAAAAACTCACTACTCACAATCTCTACGAGCAAACACTAACTTAAGCATCGGAGTATCTACCCCTGGGGACCACCCCGGGGTTCTGTTTTGCAGGTTTACGCCGACGTCCGGTCAATCTCGGACCTTGGGATTAATCGTTCAAACTTTGACTTATTTCGGATTTCCTTCTTGGCATCGTAAGTCCTCAGATTAGTCCTTGATTTTTATACTTCATCAGTAAGTAAAAGTTAAAGAAATCAAAATAATAACAAAAGTAAAATAAAATAGATGACATGAAGAATGGGAGAATCGCATCAATATCGACCAATAATAATACCAATCTAATTTTATTTTATATTTCTATTAAGGGAAATGTGATAGTATTTAAGTTGTCAATGTAGTAAAGAATTTGCATCGTGAATCTTGAACAATTCATCTGACCATTAATATGGCTTTGTATAACATGGATTGGAAAAGGACTAGAAAAACGGGCCCGGTCCTCAAAAGACCTGCAATATATATTGAGCCCAGTATATATAAGCCTTTCTGTTTTAAGTGTTCTTCCAACCCAAATACAAATATCACAAGGCCCAAACCCAAGCCTTGTCTCTTAATGTTTGAATGTATTCTTATAACAAAAAGAAAAACGAAACCGAAAAAACAATTAAAGCATTACTTTTATGTAGATGGGCCGTTGGCGATCATCACTCTAGTTATATAAAACTCTTTAAGGTTTCCTAATTATTTTGTGTGTGTACAAATGAAACTGATAAAAGATCATATTGGTTGTAAATGACATGAGCCGAGCCGAAATTATATTTGACATGTTTTTCAAGTGTTCGTGCAGTATTATACATGTTCGAGTTTGTCTTGAGCTTGATTTACATTTTAAAGATCATGTATGTGATCGACTTGACAAAATTATTTAATTGGATTTGCTCGTGAATGTGTTCGTTTTTGGGTTCGTGTTTGTGAACAATCAATAATGTTTCACGAACAATAAACGAACAAACAAAATTAACTTTGTGAACGGATACACTAAACATTTGAATTTTAAATTAAATAATTTAATCTAAATGATATTATTTTATTATTAAATTGACTCATAATCGAGCTATTTTTTTTAGCTCTTTACGAGCTTGTTCATAAACAATTCTAAACAAAATACTAAACGAGTTAGTTTATGAGCTATTAATGAACGAATATACAATTGTTCAAATTCTAAACAAATACTCAATGAATTAGTTCATCACGAGCTATTGATGATAAAACGAGTATACAATTGTTCAAATTTTGTTAGTATATTAAACAAGTCTTAAAATATGTTCTTTTATTTTTGTTTAACTAAAAAGAACAATACATACAAATGCATGTTCTCCGAATTTGCTCACGAGTTGCTTACCTAATACTCTGTTCATTTACAACTCTAAGATCATTCCTAACTTTGTTTTATCTGTAGCTAGGAAATTAATCAAAGGAATAATTACAAAAACACCCTCGAGGTTTGGTCTAATTACAAAAAAACCTACAGTTGTTTCAAAATTACAAAAATTTCCATGAGGCTTGATATATTATGCATGTGTTAAATTTAAGAGGGTAATTATTGTATTTTTATAATATCAGAGGGTTTTTAATATATTTTTTGCTTATGAAGGGGAAAAATGTAAGATGAAATCAAACATCAAGGTTTTTTTTTTTTCTTTATAATTAGCCCAAACCTCAGAGGTATTTTTGTAATTTTTTCTTAATCAAATTATGCAACCTTTTTTTGAAACCCAAATTATGTAACTATCAATATTCATAATGATTCCGTTGATTTTTATATGGAAATTAACACCATTTAGTATGGTGTGATTAAACGCAGGAGTACTTATAATATTTTAGACGTTATATTATCATTTATTGGTACCATAATAAAATAATTGTTTGATATCGTTCGTTTACTCCCATTCGGAGTATTAACTTATGTATTTTCGTACGATTCTTAAGTCTCAACGTAAATTGTAAGAAGATAAATAAAACGCATCCCATTAGCATTTATAAGTATTGGACGTGCATGAAAATACAATTAAAGAGGATGCTGATTTAATTTCTAAATAAAACGACATGAAAAGAAGAAGGAAACGCAGTTTCTACTTTCTACATGCATCAAATCCCCTCGCACTCTTCTTAATTTTTCACGCATGATCCAATGATTTGATCAGCCCTTACATCTTGAGGAACTTCAGAAGCCTGTTCGAAACACAAAGAAAATATTAATTCCTCTTCCAACAAATGACCAAAATTTTGACTTCTAAATATGTCATTAAATTTTCTCAAAAAAATAAAAAACAAATATGTCATTAAATTAATATAATCAATATTAATTCACCCGGGACATATTTTGTTATTGCCTCTTGAAATATATCAAAGGTTTTTGCCATTTATATTAATTCCGACTCACTATATGGTGTACAAAGTAAATGGAATAAATATGTTTTTTCCACTATTTTCTTACTAACATAAATGTGTTAATAAATATTTTTCTTAAAAAAAAATTGACACTCAAAAATGAGAAAGTACTATGGAGCGTGTATTTATCAATTATCACACAAAACTTTGAGGTGGAAAAGAATAAGGAAAGAGGATATCTGCAAAATCTTTCTCTTGTGGTATATTACATAATAATGACATAAATTGTACGGTTGCATGCACCACAGAGAGAGAAAAAAACAGAATCCGAAAATTCCAATGAGGATATGTTTCAAAAAGATGTTTTTTTTTTAATATTCCATTGCACATATAATTGTCACGTGTATAAAACTGCTATATGCAAAACACACAATTTAGGCTTAATATTAATGATTCAAAATTGATATGATATTTTTTATACACGTAACAATCATATATATGGTGAAATAAAAGATAAAACACTATTTTGGAATATAAGACCACATCCGAAAATAGGAGATAAAATACTATTTGCATTTAGGCAAAAATTTGTATGAGACAGTCTCATGGCATTTTCCATGAGACGAATCCTATATGTAAATAAGATTTGAATCCAAACCCAAACCCATGAAAATGACCCCTGTTTTTTGTGTATTGTAAGATCCGTCTCACGAGCTTAAGTCCATGAGACGGTCTCACATGAGACTTTCTCTTGCATTTATGCTTTAAAAAAATGTAAACCATATATAAAATGCAAAATCTTATGTAAGACAGTCACACGGTGTGTCGTGTGATGCTTTGCTTTTAGTGTGAAAAGTAATACTGTTAGTGTAAAAAATGATGCATTATCCTAATACACTAAAATTAAGTGTATTATTACTTTTTATACTAAACTAAAATATCACCTTTTACACTAAAAGTGCAATCCGTCTCATCATACGACCGTGTTACAAAGAGACGTGTTCTATATAAAATATACCTTGTTTCATCTTCAACATTGTTGTTCCTATAGTTAGGAATAGGAACATGGCCAGATTCAATTCGCCGGAGATCCTCAATTAGAATCTCGTAGTGCCTTTTCACTTCCTCGACCGATTTTCCGCCGCCAACCGCCCGAGCCACGTTCTGCCACCGGTCCGGAGTGTCCCTGTCGAACCGGGCCAGTGCCTTCTCGAACAGTTTGTTCTCTTGGGCCGTCCATGAACCGGTCCTACGTGAGCTCAAAGACCCTGAAGCCATTCTTTATCAAAATGAATTGAAGCTTTATAAAAGAGATGTACTATTTTGAGATGTGGGATGATAATGAAAATTGGCCATGCGAGTTCTTAGTTATATAGCAAAGGGGGTGGGGGTGGGGTGGGGTGGGGTGAGCGGTTGGCGGCCAGTAGGAGAATATATCTGAATTTTGGGGTAAAGTTATAGTGACTCGTTTGCACTGCAACCACAAGGAGAGAAGTACAATGGTTGGGAGAAGGGGAATAGGAATCATATCATATTATCATCATGAGTACAAGTTGATAATAGCATATATAATTATTGGCAAAATTGGTCCTATAAGTCGGTAGCAGAAAGGTTTGTATAAAAATCACATTTTGCAAAAAAAAAAAAAAAAGTCGTGAGTGTCACATGTAGTTCTCAATTTCTAGTGAAATTAGGACCACAATTGAGATATTCATATAGTTACAGGAATATTTTGCAAAATCGTGCATTTTGCAGGACCAAAATTAAAATGTTTATGTATATAGTTACGAGATGTTTTGCAAAATGGGATTTTTATAGGACTCTTTTGTTACCGTCTCATAATTACAGGACTAATTTTGCAATTTCACCTATATAATTTATTGTATACTATATATCTCAAATAATAAACTTTTAAATTATATAGATCATGGTTGCAGAAATCGTTAGGCGCTAGTCGGGCGGCATCCTAGAAATAACATTAATTTTCTTTTTTTTTTTTTCTTTTTTAAAATTTTTTTTTGATTTTTGGCTTATTTTTTCCGCCTAGCCCGCCCGTGTCCAATTTTTTGGCCTCCTAGGAGAGTGCCTAGCTCCGATTTGGTGCCGCCTAGGACGATTTTTAGCAAAATTATTTTTTTGACCGATTTGGGCAAAATCGGAGCGGCCTAGGCGGCCGCCACGGCCGATTTTTACAACACTGATATAGATAAATAATAAGCTTAATTGAAATTTGGTCCTACATATGAGGTAGCATATTTAGTTTTGTAAGTATACAATGTAACAATTTTGCTCTGTGTTGATGCAATTTTCTCCATAAGGTTGAAATATGGGACAAAATTGCACAAAAATAAAAAAATTACAGGATCGAATTGCTACTTATGATTAGAGCTATCAAAACACCGGGTCGGCCCGGCCCGAGCCCGTCGGGCTTTTAAAAAAATCGGGTCGGGTCAAACAATACCCGTACCGCCAATTTGGGGAGCCCAACCCAGTCCATCAATAAAAAATACACTAAAAACACCGGCCGACCGGGCTAGCCCGTCAGGCCGGGCCGCTCGGACCGGGCTTTGAGGCCCGGTGGTTTTCGGGCCTAGGATAATGAAGCCAAGCCCATTGAAGTATCGGGCTTGTCCGGGCTTTTGAGGCCCGGTGGTTTTCGGGCCAAGGATAATGAAGCTCAGTCCATTGAAATATCGACCTGATCCGGGCCTTTCGGGCCGGTCGAAATTGCAACTCTATTTATGATACCTACATGACCAAATATGTCAGTCACTTAGATTTATAGGGCCAAAATTGCCGAGAAATAAAACTTATGTGACCAAAAATGCTATATATAATATTTACAGGACCAAATATATCAGTCTCTAAATTCTAATTATACTTATTGGACCAAAATTGCAATAAAATCTAATTGGACTCGTGATTCTAGTATATAATATGATTCAATTTGATTAATTCATTTAAGTTTGATTTAATTAATTATCAAAACAAATTTAAACATAAATTTAAAAATCTAATAATTAATATATTAAAATCGGCTCAATTAATTTACCACTTGGCCAGCATCATTAACAAGAAGATAGCATTAACTAGTAAGGATAAGAATTACACGTTAACTTTAACGGTTTGCATTCAGATAGATACCATATTATAAATGGATATTGTGGGTAAATAATTAGTTCTTTATCAGACAGCTCTGTGAATTTTATTTTATTTTTTACTTTTTCAGATGTAGTAAAATTTGGCAAACTAAAAAGATTCCAATAAAGGAAATTGATTGGTCAAGACTGCAAAGCACAGTTATCTCTTACAGCCTATTACCATAGGGCTCTCTTTTTCACCTAATAATAACAGAATTTTCTAAGGATGGCGATGGGTCGGGGATAAGACCCGAACCCGACCCGTCTTATTTGGGTTATGTGACCAATAAATGGGTATGGATGGGTAACGTGTAGAGCTGTCAATTCCGGCCCAACCCGAACTAGTTCGGTTTTCTAATGAACTGGGATCTATTTTTCAAGGCCTGAAAAAAGTCGGGCCTCAAAAGCCCGGCCCGACGGGCTAGCCCGAGAGGCTCGATTTTTTCAGTGTAATTTTCGTTTATAGGCCGGAATGTGTTACCCATTTTTGTGGCCCTGGGACCGCCGCCCGACCCGGCCCAATTTTTCGAAAAGTCCGGTGGGCCCGGGGCGGCCCGGCCCATCCCGATCTTTTGACAACTCTAGTAACGTGTATTGATTTTCAGACCTAAATAGATATAGGTCGGGTAACGGTATAGTAGGACCCAACCATATATATATATATATTTAGTTTGTATAACAAACGTGTATATTATTGTGCAAAAACTCTTGATTTATATATGTTATTGATGCTCATTTCATAATGTTAGAAAATATTACAATGATTACAACGGAAAAAGCCTTCAAGATGGCTTACGAAATAGAAACATAAAATTACAAGAAATGTAAAACCTAACTATTACAAGTCTTGAATGAAATCTAACTCCAAAAGCATGAATCGTGATTGAAATTGAAAAACAAAAGCCGAGTCGAGTAGAACTCTATCCGCAAGACAAATACGTCCCGCTTAGTGCTCACGGTTTGACGTTATGTCCCCAAAGATAAAACGACTTTACCTCCTTTATGTGCGAGCACCCCGACACAAAGCGCACCTTTCAAACTCGAAGGAGCGGAATCGGTTCTTTGGACACGAGTGCGAGAGAAAGAGTGTTCTTGAAAATATTCGCGAAAAGTTACAACACTTTTACCGACACTTGAAAAATATCGAGATATGCGATTTTTCCGTATATACTAACTCCATCTCTTCCTTCCTAACTCCCTCCAAAACTCCCTCTATGCAACAAACCCGCCTGCATTTATATAGGCCCTCATTTCCAACACTTGTAGGGGAATTAAAGATTAAGAGAGTGGGCATTTAACCATATGTAACTCCCATGAGTTACAAGCCTCTACTTATGACCACTACTTGAGCGATTTACAAACTCCAAAAGCCACATGAACCTGATAACTCCAATGTCTGATTCATCTATATACGAACCAGACACCTACAATGCCTGGATTCATCAAAGCCCAACATTACTTGAATTTGGGCCAAGCCCATTTTCAAGTTACAAAACTAATCAACCTAAACCCGAGCCCAAAGGGTCGGTCCTGGTCTGAGCCCATTTGTGATCATACACTTGTGTTATAGTATATCCAACCAATAACACCTTCTAAGTATTTATACTAGGATAAACTATGCTCATTCGCATGGCCAACATCATGTATTAATTTATCACTCATCACCGAAATTCGGTTTTGAGAAATATAAAATACTACGAACATCTACTCGAAAGGTAGATTAACAATTCACAATTTAATTCCTCCAAAATTAAAATCTTAGCCACCGAAAATTTGGTCAAAGTCGGGTCAACACCCGCTTTATCAAAACCAAATTTCCAACAATCCCCCACATGAGTGGAAATTAATGCATACATGAATGCAGACACGCAAGAGACAATACTGCATCCGGAAAGGTAGCTTGTGGCTTTGAACCTTCCGTAGTTAATACCATCGGGTACACTGGTGGCCTAGTGGACGCAATGCCTTGAACTATTCCTCCATGGTGTATACCGAGACAATAACATTAACACAGTAAGGTCTCAACCCCTTCTGTTCTCACGTTTGTGTCCGTTTCTGGCCATGGACACCATTTTGGATTCATATGTGTTTACCTTGAAGCGGCCCTCACTTCTCACTTACATAGGTGATCTCCTATCCGAGTATCCTGCCATACTCTACCTCAACGAGGTGTAGGAATCATTAAAAGTCAAATGACTTAGCCGCCACAACTTGCGGTGTTCAACACTTGGCATTGCTCTCTAGGGATGGGTTGAAACATTGTTTCCAAGTGTTACAACTCAACCTTCATAGCCTAGTTTTCCCATTGAACCAAGTTCTTGGGATCTCCAGTCATCATGGTTGGGTTACCACTATGATGGTTATTTTCACTTTGTGGACTTTAAGCACATTCCCGCTAGCAATTTACTCAATTGATCTCGATCCAGTCCTTTCGTCAAAGGATCTGCCAAATTGTCTTTTGACTTTACGTAGTCAATTGACATCACACAATTTGAGATCAATTGTCTAACGGTATTATGTCTCCGATGTATATGTCTAGACTTACCGTTATACATATTGCTCTGTGCCTTTCCTATAGCCGCTTGGCTATCACAGTGAATCATCACGGAAGGCACATGCTTCCTCCAACATGGAATATTCTCCAAAAAGTTTCGAAGCCACTCCGCTTCTTCACTAGCTTTATCCAAAGCTATAAACTCTGATTCCATGGTGGACTGAGCTATACACGTTTGTTTCGTGGACTTCCACGATACCGCACCACCTTCAATGGTGAATATGTATCCACTAGTGGAATAAGAATCTTTCGAATCCGAAATCCAACTAGCATCGCTATACCCTTCAAGTACAGCCGGATATCTCGAGTAGTATAGCCCACACTCCAAGGTATACTTCAAGTATTTTAATACCTTGATTAACGCTTTCCAATGCTCGTGGCTTGGATTGCTCATGAACCTACTCAACATATTTACAAGGTAGGCCAAGTCTGGACGTGTACAATTTGTGATGTACATCAGATCGCCTATAATATGTGAGTATTCCATCTCGAGCCACCGGTTCGACTTCATTAGCAACCGTTTACACTTAAATCAATAGGCGTCTTTGATGATGAATCGCTAAAAGCATTGAATTTCTTGAGCACTTTCTCCACATAGTGGGATTGTGACAAGATAATTCCATCATGAGTTCTCTGATTTTTATCCCCAGGATCACATCGCCAGCTTCTCATATCCTTCATGTCAAAGTTTCTCTTTAACATTCTTTCGTGTCCATGATAACATCATGACTCACGCCCATGATTAACAAATTCGCCTCACGTATAGACAAACTATGACAAATGCTTCCGATGTCCCTTTGACATATACGCATTTATCACATATCGTTGATTTTATACCCATTTGACAATATCGAGTTGTCAAACTTAAGATGCCATTGTTTTGGAGCTTGTTTCAGTCCATACAAGGATCTTATCAACTTGCACACCTTCTTTTCTTGACCGGGTGCAACAAACCCTTCAGTTGTTCCATATAGATTTCAAAGATCTATCTCTCCATTCAGAAACGCCGTTTTGACATCCATCTGATGAATCTCTAGATTATGTAAAGCAGCAATCGCGAGAAGCACCCGAATAGACGCAATCCTCGTTACAGGAGAATAAGTGTCAAAGAAGTCATACCCTTCTTTTTGTTTAAAGCCTTTGGCTACAAGCCGTGCTTTATACTTATCAATAGTTCCATCTGCTTTACATTTCTTCTTTAGGATCCACTTACATCCTAAAAGTTTAAGACCAACAGGGAGATCAACCAACTCCCTCGTATGGTTTTACATAATGGACTCGATTTCACTATTGATTGCTTCTTGCCAGAGCGAAGCATCTGGACTAGTTAGAGCCTCTTTAATCGAGTTTAGCTCACCATCTAACATCAGTGTTAGAAAGTCAGGTCCAAAGGACTTAACCACCGTTGGCCTCTTAATTCGTCTCAATTCTTCACCACTCAGTGTTGAACTAACTGTTTTGTCAAGTATGACAGCAGGTGTCGTACCAAGTGTTGTTCTAGATGTTATAACACCCGAAGCAACACCTTCAGCAACATCTGCAGTTGTTCCAGATGTTATAACACCAGAAGTAACACCTCCAGCAACACCTCCAGAAACATCTGAATTCAGTCGTTTCTTTAAACTTCCATTTATCCTTTCTTTACAAGGATAAATATGCTCAAAGAATATAACATTCCTTGACTCAATTATGGTACCAACTGTCATTTTCGGATTTTCTGACTTATGTACCATAAAACGATATACACTACTGTTAAGTGCATAACCAATAGAAACACAATCGACTATTTTAGGACCGATTTTAACTTGCTTTGGTTCAGGTAATGCAACCTTAGCCAAACACCCCCACACTTTAAGGTATTTATAAGAAGGTTTACGATTTTTCCACAATTCGTAAGGAGTCTTATCTTTCCTTTAAGTGGGATTTTATTCAATATGTGGTACGCCGTTAAAACAACTTCCCCCCATATATTCCGAGTTTCTTTGTTCAACTCCGGATTATGCCAGAACTTACACAACTCTTGGTCTTTTCATTAGCATTAGAATACTTTCCAATGTTCTAAAACCATTAGAACCTCGTTCCAATAATATCGTTAGAACCTCATTCAAACAAATTTCAGAATCTTATTCCGACAATTCTGTTCGAACCATTTTACAGCGAGTGTGATCTTAGATGTTGGCACACCTTCAACAACACTTCAGACCTCACACTTGGTTCTGAAACTGCCTTAGGTGTTACAACACTTTTGGCAACATCTCCTGCAAATGTCTTTCACTGTCTGTTTCTGGTGTTCCAATACCTCAGACAACAATTTCTGCAACTGTGGTACAATGTCACTTCTGGTGTTACAACACCTCCGACAACACTTTATGCAACACTTAAATCTGCAACTGAAGCTCGAAAGCCAAAAGTGAGATAGAAAGTGTGGTCATACCCCCACAGTCGCTGGATCCGTTAGAATTCTTAAAAAGTATTCCAACACAGTTTTCTCAAGTCTCTACCAAGACTTTCATGGATTTAGCTTCAGGCCCTCGATTGTTTTCTTCGATTTCTAATCGAACAATCAGACCACTAATCCAAATTCCTTACAGTTATGCATTTCGGAATTCATGAAAATTTTCCAACCTGGTAACAACATCTAAACGATGCAAACCATTTGGAATTTTTCATTTAAACAACATCCATTCAACACGAATATCATGCGGGATCAGTTGAAACTTTCAGACTAGTTCCAACACATTTTTGGATTCTTGGAATCATCCATTTTTTTAATCCAAAAATCTAGAAATTACGAACCTCTTGGAAATCACATCCTCATTTCGTATTTCTTTTCAAAACCATATGAACATTTTGGAATAACATCCTCAGTTCCACATGATACATACAGTAAAGTGTACCACTAAGTCCGTTAAGGACAAAGTCACAACATAGGATATCACCATTCTAGCCCCATGCTTCAAACGCAGCGCGTTTTTAGCAACAACAACAATTCCAGCAACCACTGGAAGGTCTTCTGTCAGACTCATCTCCAAGCTAAGGTTCTGTTTCTCCTCGCCATCGTGAAGGTACGATATTTGTCTTGCGATTGTTGGAAAATATTACAATGATTACAACGGAAAAAGCCTTCAAGATGGCTTACAAAATAGAAACATAAAATTACAAGAAATGTAAAACCTAACTATTACAAGTCTTGAATGGATTCCAACTCCAGAAGCATGAATCTGACAGAACTTGAAAAACAAAAGCCGAGTTGATTAGAACTCTATCCGCAAGACAAATACGTCCCGGCTAGTGCTCACGATTTGACGTAATGTCCCCAAAGATAAAATGGCTTTACCTCCTTTGTGTGCAATAGCACCCCTGACACAAAGGCACCTTTCGAACTCGAAGGAGCGAGAACTGGTTGCTGGACACGAGTGCAGAAGGAAGTGTTCTTGAAAATGTTCGTCGAAAAGTTACAACACTTTTACCGACACTTGAAAAATATGCAGAGATATGCGATTTTTCTGTGTATACTAACTTCATCTTTTCCTTCCTAACTCCCTCCAAAAACTCCCTCTATGCAGCAAACTGCCTAAGCCTTATATAGGCCCTCATTTCCAACACTTGTAGAGAATTAAAGATTAAGAGAGTGGACATTTAACCATATGTAACTCCCATGAGTTACAAGCCTCTACTTATGACCACTACTTGAGGAGTTACAAACTCCAAAAGCCCAACATGAACCTGGGGCACACTCCAATGTCAGATTCATCTACACATGAACCTGGACACCTACAATGTCTAGATTCATCAGCCCAACAGATTCTTGAATTTGGGCCAAGCCGATTTTCAAGTTACAAAACTAATCGAACCTCGAACCCGAGCCCAAAGGGTCGGTCCGGTCCAAGGCCCATTTGTGATCATACACTTGTGTTATAGTATATCCAACCAATAACACCTTCTAGTATTTATACTAGGATAAACTATGTTCATTCGCGTGGCCAACATCGTGTATTAATTTATCACTCATCACCGAAATTCGGTTTGAGAAATATAAAATACTACGAACATCTACTCGAAAGGTAGATTAATAATTCACAATTTAATTCCTCCAAAATTAAATTCTTAGCCACCGAAAATTTGGTCAAAGTCGGGTCAACACCCGCTTTATCAAAACCAAATTTCCAACACATAATTCATACAATATCTACAAAATTATACAAATATCACATTTGACATAATTTTTAGTGCGCTATTTCGAGTAAAAATCGTACAAATTTGCCCAAATGTATGAAACTGATAGTTCTAATGGGTCTAACAGACCGTAACCGATAGACATAGTTATGGGTCGGGCGGGCCAGATAAGGGTCTCAGATGAGACGAAATGGGTATTGTGTTTTCTTAATGATCGGGTCTCGGGTCTAGGTCGACACAACCCACACCCGACCCATTGACATCCCTAGATTTTTCCGAAGTTCACATTTTCACCGTGAAGTAAAAAAAAGTAATGAAAAATTGAAAGGGGATGATATAATAAAGACAAGTGATCGTGCATTTTTGGCAGTAAATTAGACATGCAATCTATCGAATCTTTGACGTGCCAGGCTTATAAAGCCTACTCCTGATCAGATGTCCTGACACGCACTGTTCAATTTCAGACACGGGATTTATTGTCTTATACCTAGTATGTTTGTGTAAGCTGTAATTAAGCTGCAAAGAAACTTCAAGAAGAGAGAAAAAAGCCAGAAGCTAAGGCCATGTTGAGTAGTAGTATTCATGAGTTTTGTTTCTGGGGTTATAAATGTTCAGATCATTGGAATTGGGGTTTCGGACTTTTTTTTACCACTTTAAACAACAATCCAAACGGGGTATAGCTGGCACCCCATGTGTTACAAAAACCAAAAATTATGCCATGAGATTTCTTAACACATGTAATGCTTGTAGACTTTTACGTGTTGAAATATAATATATATTTTTACTTTTCTTATTTAAGTATAATCATTTTATAGTTAGGATTTTAGTTTTTTTAGGATTAGATTTTCTATTTGTCTATATAAGCTCTCATTTGTTTCTTTTGTAATTAACTTTTAACAAGGGCGTAGATAGGGCTGGGTCAGCCTGAGCCCTGACCCAACCCTTTTTTTTTTAATAAAAAATTAGTTAGAATTTAAAAAATAATAGTTATAATTTGTATTGTTTTTTCTTGGATTTTCTATCCGCTCCACCCCATTTTCGTGTATCGGCCCACCCTAATAATTCGTCCTGACTCCGCCCTTGACTTTTAATTTTGCATAATAAGAATACAAGTACTTTATGGCTTTTTTGATTTGAACAATACGTACATTGAAGCAATCCAGGTGCTGCTGGGTTGGCCTACTGATGTAATCGGCTTGAGATTGTATGTGTTTTTTTTTTCTTTGTCATACTCTAATTATCTAAGGTTCAATTTGGTTTATGTATTAAAGCAAAATGATTGTTTTAATTCTGTATTAATTAAAATATTTTTTTTTGTAAAATAATTATTTTAAGTAAGTACTGATCGATCATGCTATACGCACTGTTATTCTGAGTAATTATAATACCAGTGATTTTTTTTCAGTTAAATTTCATCAAATCAATATGTTTTTAATCACTTTTTTCAAATACATATTTTTTAACCATTTTGGTGAAAAACTCAATTTGCCCTTGAGCGAATTTACTTGCACCAAAAGTCACTATAGGCACGATTACTGTAACTGGACACTACAGTGACTAGACATCCAAGTTCTCTAGTTGTTCGTTTTAAATTCGTTTTGCATGTATAATATATCAAATTAATCATCTTTTCAATATCTATAATCAACACCCATGTTGCATATTTAAAAATGAAAATTACAGATTCAATTATTAAAAAAACTTGAAAGAAATAGTGAGATGATACATAGAGAGAAATGAAAAAGAGAAATAATCCAAATATCAAACAAACATGCTAGAAGGGTATGAATGACATTTTACACCCCAAAATGGCTAAAAAAATATGTTTGAAAAAGTTTGTTATTTTTAATCTCTACACTTTTGAAATGACCAATTTAAACCATTTCCACTTAGGCCGTCTCCAATCGTAGCGTCAAATGCCAAAATAGAGCTAAAATTGTGCTCCAATCAAGCGCTATAATTTGCGCTAATTTGACGAGTGAGCAGTGTTGCGCCGTTGTTGGCGCAAAGACCAGGATAGCGTTGGTTTTTATAATTTTTTTTATCATTTTCTTTTTGTTTTTTGTTTAGTTTTATTATATTAGAATATGTTATAAAATATATTTTTAAAGAGTTGTATACTTCTAAATAGATTATAATTTATATGTATGATTTATTATTAATAAAAAATATTCAATATTACTAAATTTAAATTTGAACAGTAAATTAAAAAATTATTTAAAAGACAATTAAGAGATAAAAACAAGAACTACATTACATTAATATTATTTTGGTTGTATTATTAATCAGTATTTTGTAATTTTATCCACCTGAATGGCACATTTTTTCTCTATTTAAATCTTGTTATCAATTGTTTAAATTCTTTATTTAATATATTATTATAGATTAGTTATAATAAAAAATATATTTTTAATTACTAAATACGAATTTATAATACTATGTTAAAAATAGTTGGTTTTACTAAAATAGTTTTTGTATTGAAATAATAAAGAATATTCAAGGTATATTCCTTTTAGTGCAAAATTTGAAATAGATGGGTTGGAGATGGATTTTAAGTTTGGTGCAGAAATTGCACTATTTTAGTGCAAAAACTGCATTAAAAAAGAAATTTGGGTTGAAGATGGCCTTATAATATTTATGAATAGAAAACCAGAGGGGGTGAAATGATGCTTTATTAAGTATTAACACCTGAGTTATATAGAAAAAGACATGGCTAATGAAACCCAAATCAAATCGTAATTAAATAAATAAATTTCAGAGCGTCCTTAGAGAAATATAAAACCTGGTCAAATATATTTATACATAATTAACTACATTTGATACACAGAAAGATAAATTAGTTCATTTAAAACTTCAATTCTAATTAATATAAAAATAAACTAATTATAAAATTTGTTGTGCCATGTTTAGGAGGGTTTCACCTCATATTGATCATTGGTCTGTAACTTATAAGAATTAAGTGTTGGATAAATTAATATCTGGAAGTTTTTGTTTAAGAAAAATGGCTAAGTGTTTGGATTGAGTAGGGGACTGAATCGGATTCAGTCTCTGCAAGACGAAAACACCCTGTATACAAAGAGTTAACGGTTCCAACGTTTGTCTCTAAGATACAATGACTTTAACAATTCCGGTTTAGCAGCACTTGCAAAAACCGGAACTACAATGAACTAAAAGTGTATGAAACTTTCAAACTTTTGAACAGAGAAAAACAATATGCTTGAATGTAAATGACCGATTTTAATATCTTATGTTTTAGTGTGTAAAATAATCTGCAGGGGTCCGAAATATATAGGCAATAAGTGCCCGTATGGAAAGATCATGTCTTTTGGCACGAAAAGATATGTTTACACAGAACAGACGCATCTGTTCAGCCTTTTGCATCAACGCACAACCAGGCGCACCCCCCGTGCATGGATGTGAACGAAAATGACAAAGTCTCGACTTGACGCACGACCCGACGCATGGGTCGGGCGTCCACCCATGCTCGGATGCTAACAAGGACCAGAAACTGACCATTCTTGGTCATTACAAACTTGTCGGACTCAAACACTAGTTTAAAACCGACCTTACTAATTAAGCAAAGGACTGGAAACCAAATTCTTGCGAGCCGGTCGGCGGTGCACGCGCATGTGCTTTGAACCAAACTCACAAGCATGTAGGTCCTCACCCTTTTAAAAACTTGGGTGCCCCCAAGGGCCCAAACCCGTAAGTCCAACTTGAGATATATCAAGTAAGCAAACTTTGGTTCATCTTCCTATATGCGATGGATCGTTTCTCTTTCCCCATATTTTCTATTTTCCATATCATTTTCTAGTATTAAGTGACTAACTTCTAGTATTAATTTCTCATTCACCCATAATTAGTTTTGGGAAATTCCAAATACTATTCTCACTACTCTCTTAGTAGAATTTTTACAATTTAATTTCTTTTTTCACAAATGAAAACCACTTAGTTATTTTGTTAAAATTGGGTCTAACACCCATTTTACCAAACCAAAATTCGAACATTAAGTGTCATTCCATCTTTTCCAAAAAAAGCGATTTTATAAGATAAAACGATAAGGTCAAACGATGGAAGTGAATAATGTATATCTTGAACGACCCATGAGTTTGAGGATATGTGTCAAAATCCAACGTCAAGTTTTGCTTCATCTTTTTAACGAGAGGCCAGTAAAATATGCAACTTTTCTTAGACAAAATGCATGCCTACGGCTAAAAATGAACCTAGGGGAAATCAAAAAATTAGTCCTATATTTATATATGGGTGTTGCAAAGTTACTCCTCTAATTTTTAAAGTTGTAATTTTAGACTCGTGACAATTTTGCCCCTCAACAAAAAATAACAATTTTAATTCTATGATTTTTAGAATTTGACAATTTTATTCTTATACATTTTAGTTGTGGTAATTACAATCCCATTGATAAAAAAAGCCCAATTTTGCCAAATTTGTACATATTTTTGTATTCCCATAATTAAGAAATAATACACGTAGAACTCACATCTCTAATTTAGATCCGGATTCATAATTCTAAAATTCTTCTCCCATTAAGCAACATATAGTATAAACGACAAATAAATTCAAATCTTACGTACTAAAACATTGATTTTAATATCATTTTCTACTTGATCTTAGGTACATTAAATATTTTGCTTACAAAAAGCATTTTAGGAATAAGTGAAATATTAAAATATTCGTTAGAACTAAATTTGCACCGACTTAAAACTTATAGGACCAAAATTGCATAATTCCAAAATCTACTAAACCAAAATTGCAAGAAAAGTAAAATATACATGACTAAAATTGCAATTTCGAAAGTTACCAGATTAATATTGCAAAATCCCCATAGAAACATGATTGATATTGCACTTTTCCCAATGAATCAAGCTACTCGATACTCAATTCGAGATTGATTGTTAAAAGCTAGATTGAGTTTGGTTCGTTAACATAACGGACCAAACTTGAACACATTTTTCCGTTTGATTAGATGTAAAGCTCTGCTCGAGCTCGACTCGATTAGTAAAAAAAATATACGTGAAAATATCAAGTTACTCAAGCTCGATTCGTGTTCGACTAGACTAAATCTCGTTCGAACTTAATACGATTAATAATCAAACCAAACTCAACACAAATTTTAAAGCTCGATTAAAATCTAAAAAAGTTTAAATAGTAGTATGCTTGGCTCAATTTAGCTTATTTACACCCCTCTGCATGCCACACAACATCATGAAATTTCTGCTTAGTGTTGACTATGCTGAGAAAAATCTGAAAGCTAAAAGATACTTTAGTATCTGTGATGAATTATAACATAATAATGGGCTGAACTCTGAACAGTTAGTGGTCCTCCTCACAATTGGGAAATCTTTCAACAAAAAGCTAAAAAATTCTGTATCACCGAAAAATCATATAAAGTCACTTTTTTCAAGAATCAAATCAATAGTTTTTGTTTTAGTATTTTTGCTTGAAGGATTCGATTTGTACAAAGACCCTTCATTTATTATTAGGTTTATGATTTCCCCATTTTTTATTTTTTTTTACTTTATACGATTCCTTTGGCAAGAAAAGGTCCACCACTCGTAATTGATCCACCCCAATTTTGGGCCAAGAAAAAGAACAAATTCGGAGTATTACAAGGGAATATGTTGGTGAATTTAATTTAACTTGTACAAATGGGCCTAGAGGGAAAGTTAATATCGGTGTCATAGATTCGACGATAAGGAGATAGAGTTTCTTGTGCCTCATCGTGAAGGCTTTGGGCCTAAAGACAATTTAGCGTAATCAACTTGGATATTATATATACAGGCCTATTTATATTTGGATTAAAAGTCATTTTCAAGGGCAATTGACAGAAATACCTACCTTTTTTAAGTTAATGTCAGCCTTTTATCTTTCCGGTGCAATTTTACCTAAATTTACGCTTCCTGGTGCAATTTTACCTAAATTTACGCTCCCCGCTCTTTTTTTATACAACAATACGCTCCAACGAAAATTCCCGGAAAATTTTACGCTTTGTTTCAATATTGTTTCTAACATGTTTCTGTGTTTCAACATTGTTTCTAACATGTTCCAAACATGTTTCTGTGTTTCAACATTGTTTATAACATGTTTCTTTTAATAAAAATAGGTAAAAAATTGTATTTAAACATCGAAAACTTCATTGAAACAACAAATAAATATATGAACAACATTAAAAAGGGTATGGAAACAACCCAGAAAAAGCGTAAAAAATATTTAAAACACAACATGAATAAAAAGAGTTTAAAAATAGGTATAATTGTATTTACACACTGAATACTACATGAAAACAACAAAAAAATTATTAAAACAACATTAAAAATATTATAGAACAACAACGAAACAATAGAAACAATGTACAAAATAATATATGAATAAAAAACAACATAAAAAATAGGTTAAAGTTGTTTTGAAATATTAAAACAACAAAGAAACAACATAGAAACAATAAAGAAACAAATTTAAACAACCTCGAAAAACAACTTATATAACATATAAAATAATGCGGGAAAAAAAACAAAAAATTAAAAAAATCAAAAAATAGCAAGGAGCGTAAAAAAATTAGGTACAAAAGTAAAAAATAGGCACAAAAGTAATTGGAGCGTATTGTATGGTAATAGTATAAAAATCAGCGTATTCTATGTAATCTCCCCCATTTTTAAAGGAGTGAGTCTTTTCTTTTTCTAACCGTCATTACATTTCCCACATAACCAGTCCTCGAATAAATAACCCCCGACCCCTCATGAACTGCTCCCGGGTTCCTAATATCCTCAACCACCGCGAATAAGGAGTCATCACTCAAGTGATTGCTTAATGCTAGACTCTCATCTATCCAGCCGCAGATTCCCATCCGAGTTCCAACCTCCCACACTGCCATTTGAAGCCCTCAATATTAATTATTTTACCATTGTGTCTCAGGGCTCACTTGTAACTAGAGCTGTCAAAAGACTTGGTCGGGCTGGCCCGAGCCCACCGGACTTTTCGAAAAATTGGGCCGGGCCGACAAGTCTTTTGAGGCCCAATTGTTTTGGGCCTTGAAAAATAGAGCCCAACCCAATAGAAAATCGGGCTGATTCGGGCCGGCCCGTCTTGCTGGGCCGAAATTGACTAGGGATGTCAATGGGTCCGGGTAAGACCCAACCCACTTTATTTGGGGGGGGTATGGAATAAATAATGGGTATTGGACGGGTAATGGGTACATATTTTTAGACCCAAATGGGTATGGGTCGGGTAATGGGTCCAGAAACCCGACCCATTCCCTACCCGTTTAATTTTATTTTATTTTTTCCATTGAGGTTCTGTACTTAATTGAGATTTTGTACATCTGTTAAAGAACTTGTATTATTTTTTAATAAGCTGGGAGTATTGGTTGGAGAATTTCAAATAAATTGAATGATACAGGGTTCGAACCCTGGTTAACACCATTATAAAGGGTTAGTGATACCACTTGAGCTACAAGCTAGTGATAAAGAACTTGTATTATTAAAACGCCTATGTATCTTTATTTCTCTTTTGAAGAGCTGAAGTACTTAATATGGAAGAATGTAATTACTACCACCAATTTTGTTTTATTATTAGTATAATGTTGTAGCTTTTTGGTTTACCTATTTTTATTATTATAATAATTACTACCACCAATTTTCTTTTATTTTACTTAGTTTCTTAATCATTTTTTTTTGGTACAATATATCTATAAAACCGTATGATTTTAGCATTTGAAAGGATTTTTATTTCTTGATAGCAATATAATGAAAAAAATAAAAAAATAAGTTAAAATGGATGACATAGGTGGGTCTAATGGTCTGCGGGTCTTACCCGCTAAATACGAGTATGGGTTGGGGTAGGTCCGGGTCTTAAGGGAGGCGGAGTGCAGGGCCGATGAAATCTTAATGGGTCGGGACTTGGGTCCGGCGGACCCGATCCATTGAAATCCCTAGAATTGACAGGACTACTTTTAACCAATGAGGCTACAAGATAGGGATGACAATGGGATGGGTCGGAGGCGAGTCGGCCGCCACGGGTGGGGGGCGGATCGACCTGTTCGTCTGTTATAAATTAAATTAAATTAAATTAAATTAAATGAAAATAAATTTTAAAAATATTTAGTTATAAAATATTATTTACAGAAGTTGTTATTATTAAATTAAAAATATTAAATATAATATAAAAATACATAAAAATTATATTATAATATATATTATATTTGCAAAATATATATTAAAATATATTTTTAGACTAAAAAATCTAGGCGGGGCGGGTACCTACGGGGCGGAAGTGAGACCCAGACCCGCCCCGCCTCGTCCCAAGTCACGGGGCGGGGCGACCCAAACGGAGCGGGCCAAGACGGGTACCCGCTGGTCGGGTCAAAATTATCATCCCTACTACAAGGTCATTGGTAGGACTAAATCTTTATTATTGTATAAATAGTCTTTATAAAAGGATTAGTCGGACCCATTGTTGAATTGGTCATATTAGGCTCACATATTTTCACACCTAATGACAGTAAAATGTAACCATAATATTAAATTTTTTATGATTTTAAATTATTTTTTTAGTGATTTTTTAGCTTTCTAGGCCAATTAAAAATGTTTTTTTAACTATTTTTCCCAAACACATAATTTTTAGCCATTTTGGGGTTTGAAATTCCAAAATTGTCCTTTAATAGTTCAAAAGCCCTTTTTGAGTCTAACATTATCAACCACACCAAAAACTCGAAAAACCCACAGTGACATTGATGGCAAAGAAGAAGGTGGAGACCGCATCAGACGCATACTTGACCTCGAAGGGTATGCTCTGATTGCTTGGTTGACAGATCCTGGTGGAGGGATCTGAGACGGGCGACTTGTGGTTCCACGTTAGTGGGCGGAACCTCATATTTGGCTGACTAGAGTTTGCGATGGTTACGGGGCTATGCTTTGGCCCCTCGGCAATTGATCCATGCTCCTCACAGCATATTCCTCCGGCAGGAGAAGTATACCATCAGTATTTCGACGGGGAGTCCTTGATACCGACAAAGATATTCTTTGCATTTAAATCGCGGGTCATTTCAGAGAGCAACCAGAGGATAATCTGAAGATGGTGTATATCTTGTTCGTCACAAAGTATCTGTTCGCTCTCGATCCGCGGGGTACTATCCCATTTAGAGATGGCAGTGGGGCGGGGATTCCCCATTCCCCACGGAGAATCGCACCGAATGGGGCGGGGAATCCCCAAAAATTCTCCCCATTGGTATGGGGACGGGGATTTTTTTTCTCCCCATTGGCGGGGATGGGGCGGGGACAAGGATCATATTCCCCGCCCCTTCCCCGAAGGAAAACCGATATTAAATATACAATATATTATATTAAATATATATATATAATATATTATAAATATATTCACATTAAATATATAAATAAAAAATATATAATTTATTTTAATAATAAATGCTTTACTAGTCTTTTTTATATAATTTATATATTTTTTAAATATTAAAAATTCATTTTTTTTAAAAAAAAAAATCAGTTTTTTACAAAAAAAAAATTAAAGCGGGGGACAGGGATTACCCGCGGTCGCGGGGACGGGGATGGGGATTGGTCCCCCGCCCCACCCCATTGACATCCCTAATCCCATTATAGTTGTGAACTTTAGTTGAGGATGCCCCGGGGTTTAGGGCATTCCCATGGGGCTCCTACGTGTATGGGCGTCTCTTCCATTACCTTGATTCTGGGATTCGAGCCCCTAATGATACTGTTGTTTGATAAATGGTTTTATCATGATTTTGATGATTTTGTTTTATACCAAAACAATGGTTTTAAAGGTTGTCCAAATACTCCTAAATGATTTAAAATAGTTTTAATATTTTCCGGGAGTATTTGCTCAAGTCTTTTTTGATTAATATTGGACAACACTTTCAAAGATTTTATGTCAATGGGTTTTCACATTGAAACTATATTTCTAATGTTGTCTAAATACTCTCGATCGGTTTAAAATGTTTTTACTAAATTTTCGAGTATTTCTTAAGTTTTATTTTCGACTAAAATTGGACAACATTTACATCTCTCGTGGTCGACCAGGTCCGCCCATAGGCAACCCGTACTGAAGATGTTTTTTGAAACAAAAATGAGACGGAAGAAATTTCAAGCGGTCGACCGGCCGCATCAAGGCGTCGACCGGTCCGGTCGGCCGACCGGTCCGCCCAGGGTCGACCGGTACTGCAAGTGTGCAAAATCTCCCTGTTCTATTTTTGGAGAGGTCGACCAGCTAGGGGTGATGTCGACCGTCGAGCACCCTCTCGGCCGTCCCCTGTAATTTTTCAATCTTATTTCAAACGTCCTTTTGTGCGCGACCGTCGCCTTTTTAGTTTGACATGACTAAAATATAACCGTTGTGCGGAGACCATTCTTCCTTAAAATGTGGGATTGTTCTATAATCGATTTTTGTATCCTTATGAGACAACCATATTTATTTTAATCTCTTTGTCTTATTTGTAGACAAAAGAAAACATGGAGGAGCCCATGAAGGAGCCTATGTTGGAGGAGCCTTTGGAGGAGCCTTTGGAGGAGCCTATGTTGGAATTCAAATTTGAAGGCTCTCCTATAAATAGATGAAAGCTTGAGGGATCAAATACAAGACTTGATACAAACAACAAGAGATATCACAAGCACATAATCTTTGTTATTCATTTCAACATTCTTGTTGTAATAGCCTAAGTACTATCACTTTCACATCTTGAGGTCTAGGCTTTCATTCTTGATTACACTTGCACTTTTGAGTTGTAATATTTTTCAAAGTGTAATCTTGATTGTAATTCATCAACCAAACACAAGATATCCTTGTGAGTATTCTTGTGGTAAGAATACACTTGGGTGATCTAGGTGATAGGTGTTTCAAGAGTGTGGTGCTCTTGAGGTGTTGAAGAATTTGGTATTCTTCAAGATTGAAGATTGTGGTGATCTTCAAAGGTGCCGTTGAAGGAAGATTGTGGTAATCTTCAAAGGGAGATTGTGGTAATCTCCAAAGGTGGTGTTGGAGAGTTCGGTGCTCTTCAAGTCGGAAGATTGTGGTAATCTTCAAAGGGAGATTGTGGTAATCTCCAAAGGTGGTGTTGGAGAGTTCGGTGCTGCTCTTCAAGTCGGAAGATTGTGGTGATCTTCAAAGGGAGATTGTGGTAATCTCCAAAGGTGGTGTTGAAGAAGAGTGTGGTGCTCTTCAAGGTGTTGTAAGTTGAATTTGTATTAATTTTGGTAATTAATAAAATTCTTTTTCTTTTTCAAATCCATCCCGGATATCTTTGGGGTGGTAGAGGATTAGGCCCTAGGTGGGTTGAACCTCTTTAAATCGACGTGTGTTGTTTACATTCCGCACCTTATTATTGTGTTTGAGCTTTCGATTGTTAAAAGAGGGCGAAATAGAAAAGATGGAGATAATCTATTCACCCCCTCTAGATTATCGTAGCCGCTTGGACTTACAAGTGGTATCGAGCCAAACTCTTTGGCAAGCTCGTTTCACATCGCGAGTGAAGAGAAACGATCGACGGCTACAAACGAAGCTCAAATTTCCGGCACCTCCACCACCAAGCCACCTCGGTTTGATTCCAAAAATTTTATATTTTGGAAAGAAAGAATGGAATGCTACTTACAAGGTTGCGGGTTCGACATTTGGAACACCGTCATTAATGGAGAATCCATTCCGATGAAAGATACACCACACACCTCAAAAAGGCTTCAAAGAGCTCAATGATGAAGAGAAGAGAATCATCTCCTTAAATGGTAAAGCTCTTAATATTTTACATTGTTCACTTACCACTTTGGAATTTGATTATGTTCAAGGTATTCGATCGGCACATGAAGTATGGCAAAAACTAGAAGCCATCTATGAAGTATATGCAAATAAAAGGAGCAACTCAAAAGCATCTACTTCTCAAATGGATACAACATCAAATCCAACAATATGGGATGAGCCTCTTACAAATTCCGATGATGAAGTCGAAAAATGTCTTATGGGCATCGAAGAAGAAACGAGGTAAGTTCTAAACCTTCTACTTCTTATGACAATGAATTGCAAAATGAATATAGTGATTTGCAAAATGATTATGATGAACTTCAAAATGAATTCCAAAGCCTACTTGTTAAATACAAAAATTTGAAAAAGGAATTCAATATTTTGAAAAATGATAAGGATAGTTTATTTACTTCTTATGAATCACTATCATGTGCTCACACCACCACACTTGACAAGGTTAGAAACCTTGAAAAAGAAAATAGTACTCTTGTTGAGAATATTGATTGCATGAAAAAGGATTTATTAAAATCCAACTTGAGTACCAATAAAATGTCCAATATTGTTGATATTCATAATTGTGATAAAGGACTTGATCATAAGCCTAATGTTGTTAATCATATGAAAAAGGATCAAGTCAATATGCATATTGGTCATTATGCTCCTAGAATTATTACTTGTTTTTATTGTGATAAAAAGGGTCATACGGTAAATACTTGTCGGGCTAGAAATAGCTCTAATTATTGTTGGAGACCTAAAAGTCTCAAGACTAATCCCAAAGGACCCAAACATATGAGGGTACCACAAAACAATGTCATATTAGGTACACGGCGAAATAATGATCGAAGAAAATTCATACCGCGAAGGCATCAAATGACCGTTTCATTTGATCAAAGAAGGAGAAACTATTCTCAACAAAGCCAATTTCCAAGAAGAGGGTACAATCAAAAATGGGAAGAACACAATCCTTGGAAATGGCAAAGACATCATCAACAAGATGATTTTCAAAGAAGAAGAGACTTTCAACAATGGGAAAGCAACAAACCTTGGAAATGGAGCAATCAAAGAAGTAATCATCAACAAAGTGACTTCTCAAAGGAAGATATCATCAACAATGGGAACGACACAACCCATGGAAATGGCGTAATTGGTAACCCGTATCTCCCTATTTAAATATGCATTTTATTTTGTTATTATGCATGCTTTTATTTGTGTCTTTATTGCAAAATGAGTTTTCAAATTTTTTTAATTAAGGTCTTCAATATATATTTGTGCTTTTAAATTTTTTTAAAAAAAAGAAGACCTTATATGATGTTTTTAAAACTCTTGTGCATTTTTTGAAAACTATAGTATGTTATCATCTCTTATGGTTTTTTTTTTTTTTTTTGCATGAGCTTACTTGTGATATCTCTTAGCCTACACTTTTATCATTATGATTTGTGCTAGATTTGTTTTAAGAATTGTGTAGGATTTACATATTTTCACAAATGGCCATTTTCGTCATTTTTATCAAGAAAAGGCATAAATTATCGAGGCGTTTACTTGTGTTATTCTTACTCTTATAGACTCGATATATGTATTATCATATGCCTATGTGCTTGTTTTTCATAGTATTTCATACAAATGCCATTAAGAGGATTTTTAGATTTTTTGAAAGGCACTATTCGATATTTGATTGCACATATTTGCTTTGTCAACTTTTGTTCAAATACTTCTTTTAAATAAGGTCTCAATTATATGCTATCGGATTCTCAATTTCAAAAGAGACCTTTTGTAGCTTTCTTAAGCTTATTTGAACTTGCATGATTTATTAGTCTCTTGATGATATTCTAAATGCATAGTATGTGTTTCTTGCTTCATGATCTATATATATATATATATGTGTCTCTTACTACTATGCTCTTTTTGCAAGATATTTTGTGGTTGACAATTGAGGCATGTTATTTCACTTGGGCTATTTTTCTTGCTTATATAAGAAATGCCTTTAATGAGTTTGTTGAGTTGTGTAGAAAAGAAAATACTCCAAATATTTGGATGTAAATGTTCTATTATGAACACCTTAGATCATTTGGATGCCCAATAGTGATGAAGAAGACAAATTCCTAAATTGATGCTTCAAGATGAAGATTGGTTTTTAGAAGCTGCAAGAGGAGCTAAAAAGGAAATGATACTTGGAAGTTGATGCCATGTCTTTCATCACAAACGATTATAAATGCAAAATGGGCACTCGAAACAAACTCGATGACCAAGGCAACATTGGTCGAACTAAGGCAAGGTTAGTAGCTCGAAGGTATCTTCAAGAAGAAGGTAATGATTTTGATGTAATATTTGCACTCATAGCTCTTTTAGAAGTTATTTGCTTTTTACTTGCCCATTCTTGTTTTAAGAAAATTTCAAGCTTTACTAAATGGATGCTAATTTTCTAAATGGTTTTATTCATATGGAAGTCTATCGGAGTTTAAAATTCTAGGCCAATTTTTTTTTAAAAAAGGCTTTGTACGGTTGATAGACTTAGCTATTTTTGCTAAATGATTCTACAAGAGGTAAAGTTGATACTACTCTCTTTGTTTTTGAAAAAGGGCAAGATTGTTTACTTGTGCATATTTATGAGAATATTTTTGGTACTACTAATGAATATTTGTGCAAGATATTTTTTCCAAGTTGATGCAATGTGTACTTGAAATGAGCATGATGGGGGAGCTCAATTTCTTGCTTGGACTTCAAATTATTCAATGCCAAGAAGATGGTTATATTGAACTCTTGAAGGAGTTAGGCATTGAAGAAAGAAGAAATATCTCAACCACTATGACTAAAGATTGACAAAGGTTGAGAAAGGCATGTCGGTCGACAAACAAATTCGAGGTATGTTTTCTTGTATTATTTCTATAGACTCGAAATTCCATATGCATTATGTCTATATGCTCGATTTCAAAAACTATCCCAACGAATCTCAATAAAGTGCCGTTAAAAGAAATTTTCAAATATTTGAAAGGCACTTCTTCTTATGACTTGTTGTATCCAAAGCTTTAAAATGTTCTTATTTTTTCGGGATAACAAGTTTGGTATCTATTATACGGTTATTCGTATTCAAAATTTGGTTCGTCATAATCGAACTAAACATATTGAGATTCGATATATTTTTAAGGGATTGTGATTTTTAACAAAAACTTGAGATGTGTTTAATTCCGTCTCAAGGATAACTCGCGGACTTTTTGATCGTTAACACGAGTATTTTACCTCATTTCGAGCTTGATTATGACATAATGTATATTGAATGAGGTCTACGTTTGCATTTTGCACGTTTTAAAACTTAGGGGCGAAAAATCGGATTTTTGGATCAAATTTCGGATTTTCAAAACAAAAAAGAACCACTGGGCTGACTGGGGCAAGGCCGACCGTCGCCAAGCCGTCGTCGACCGGTCGCCCATGCCCTGACCGGGCCGTGCTCGGATGATTTTTTGGCTAAAAATAGTTCTGTTTCCAGACTTCGCCATTTTGGCTTATTTTGTCCATTTTTCGTCCCCTTCGCGAATTGCACACAAATTTCACTCAAAATTTGTTTTATTGCATACATTTTATATTTTGGGGATTATCTAGCTCGGTTATCATCATCATTGCTCGACTTTACCAATTGAATGGTAAGAATTTCACTATCGTTAGCTCAATTGGGTTGAACCTGAGTTTGTGGCTTATATGTATTTTTCTTGATGCAATTCATATATATTTGTGATGAGCTTATTGATTGTTGATATGTTATATTGCATTTGGTGATGAAAACTTGGCTTGATTTCATTTACAAGGGCTATATATATCTCTTTCAATTTTTTACGCCCGCCAAGTGTTCGATAAAACGTTTCAATGAAAAATTCATCACCTACACGACTCTCTCGATTTCAAAAGTCTCATATATTTATAGAGATCATGTTTTCTGCAAATCAAATGATTTTTCATAAGCTTCTACAAGTCGTATGATTCGACTCTTCTATTTGGTTTAAAAGCTTCAATGTTCAAATGGCTCGATACATCGGTTTACTTGCGCACTTTGATAAGAATATATGATGTATTTATCGTGCTAACATTCTTTTTGATGATTCCAAAGGGGGAGAAACAGGTTATAAGCTTATCTTAGCTCATAAGCTTAACGAAAAGAAGCTAAGCTATGGCTTCATAAAGCCATAAGTTGTGGATCATATTTAGTCCACTTGGTGTATTATGGTTATGTATGAATCATGGTCCATTGGTTGTAGTATGGACTTATATACGGTTCTAATGATGTATCTTTGACAGGGGAGCTTTTAAGTTATTGATACTTAAGCTCAATATCGAAAAGCTAATATTTTAGCTTATGTTTAAGTTGCTTCTATATAACTCTTGTTGTGCATGTTGATAGGGGAGCATTTGCTATATGTGTTTGAATATCTCTACTCCCATCCATGTGTTTTTATTGCATGGAATGTTGTCGCTCACAACGGATAGTTCTCTTTAACCGGTAAAATTGTTTTGTTTTCAAAATCGACCTCATTAAAATTGTTTTGGTTTGTAATCATCAAAAAGGGGGAGATTGTTTGATAAATGGTTTTATCATGATTTTGATGATTTTGTTTTATACCAAAACAATGGTTTTAAAGGTTGTCCAAATACTCCTAAATGATTTAAAATAGTTTTAATATTTTCCTGGAGTATTTGCTCAAGTCTTTTTCGATTAATATTGGACAACACTTTCAAAGATTTTATGTCAATGGGTTTTCACATTGAAACTATATTTCTAATGTTGTCTAAATACTCTCGATCGGTTTAAAATGTTTTTACTAAATTTTCGAGTATTTCTTAAGTTTTATTTTCGACTAAAATTGGACAACATTTAAATCTCGTGGTCGACCGGTGCGCCTATAGGGCAACCCGTGCACTGAAGATGTTTTTTGAAACAAAAATGAGACGGAAGAAATTTCAAGCGGTCGGCCGGTCCGCATCAGGCGTCGACCGGTCGGTCGACCGGTCGCCAGTCGGCCGTTACTGCAAAGTGTGCAAAATCTCCCCGTTCTATTTTTGGAGAGGTCGACCTAGGGGTGATGTCGACCGGTCGAGCACCCCCGGCCGCGCCCCGTGTAATTTTTCAAGATTATTTCAAACGCCCTTTTGTGCGCGACGGTCGCTCTTTAGTTTGACTAAAATATAACCGTTGTGCGGAGACCATTCTTCCTTAAAATGTGGGATTGTTCTATAATCTGATTTTTGTATCCTTATGAGACAACCATATTTATTTTAATCTCTTTGTCTTATTTGTAGACAAAAGAAAACATGGAGGAGCCCATGAAGGAGCCTATGTTGGAGGAGCCTTTGGAGGAGCCTTTGGAGGAGCCTATGTTGGAATTCAAATTTGAAGGCTCTCCTATAAATAGATGAAAGCTTGAGGGATCAAATACAAGACTTGATACAAACAACAAGAGATATCACAAGCACATAATCTTTGTTATTCATTTCAACATTCTTGTTGTAATAGCCTAAGTACTATCACTTTCACATCTTGAGGTCTAGGCTTTCATTCTTGATTACACTTGCACTTTTGAGTTGTAATATTTTTCAAAGTGTAATCTTGATTGTAATTCATCAACCAAACACAAGATATCCTTGTGAGTATTCTTGTGGTAAGAATACACTTGGGTGATCTAGGTGATAGGTGTTTCAAGAGTGTGGTGCTCTTGAGGTGTTGAAGAATTTGGTATTCTTCAAGATTGAAGATTGTGGTGATCTTCAAAGGTGCCGTTGAAGGAAGATTGTGGTAATCTTCAAAGGGAGATTGTGGTAATCTCCAAAGGTGGTGTTGGAGAGTTCGGTGCTCTTCAAGTCGGAAGATTGTGGTAATCTTCAAAGGGAGATTGTGGTAATCTCCAAAGGTGGTGTTGGAGAGTTCGGTGCTCTTCAAGTCGGAAGATTGTGGTGATCTTCAAAGGGAGATTGTGGTAATCTCCAAAGGTGGTGTTGAAGAAGAGTGTGGTGCTCTTCAAGGTGTTGTAAGTTGAATTTGTATTAATTTTGGTAATTAATAAAATTCTTTTTCTTTTCGAAATCCATCCCTGGATATCTTTGGGGTGGTAGAGGATTAGGCCCTAGGTGGGTTGAACCTCTTTAAATCGACGTGTGTTGTTTACATTCCGCACCTTATTATTGTGTTTGAGCTTTCGATTGTTAAAAGAGGGCGAAATAGAAAAGATGGAGATAATCTATTCACCCCCCCCTCTAGATTATCGTAGCCGCTTGGACTTACAACTGTGAGACAAGTCCAGTTCCACATATATGCTTACTTCTATCTTATACATGTATATATAATTTAAACACGTATCACTTTTAATACGAGCATTACATATTCTAATCAGGTTCATTGCTTATTTGTTTTTTGTTTGATACAACTACAACATTTTGAGGCTATTTATTCACTTGGTCAGGACCTTGCCCAGACCTCTGGGTTGGATGGTTATCCTAGGGGCAGACAGTTTAGATGCCCTAAGAGGACCTTCAGTGCGGTAGCGTTATTTGACAGCCCCAAGGTAATTTTCATTTTTTACGAAATCATATGTGTAATAATGGTATTGATTTTATTTTCTTCGTAACTAAGCTAATGTATTTATTTTTTCACAGATGATATGTTCACCGAGACAGCCCACCGAGGTTGAGTTACGACTCCTTACATGCAGGGGATTGATATGGACATGTCGCACGAATTGATGTATGCCTATATGGATCATTTCCAATCTCGGGCTGCCCCAGTTGACCCTAATGCTGTTGTTAGGAGGATTGCTCTAGAGCCCGGACATGCTGTTGCATCAGGACTATCTGCGTCTCGGTGTTCGAAGAGGCATATCACCCAGTCCCAACCTGCAAATATATATGATGCTGATTATGATAGTGAGGCCGAGGATATTGATCGTCCAACACGTTCGAGTCATCCTTCTCAGAGGCGGAGGACCCATATTGTTCGCCTTATTTTTAGCTTCACTGTAAGTGAACGGCGTAATTAATATATATGGTAAGCAAAGACAATCCCACAGAAGCTAATAAATTTATGTACTAAGTATTGAGATTGTAATAACACTATTTTTATTTAGATGATCGAACTGTGAATGTTGTTTTGTAAAGCTAAGACAATATTTTGTCATAAAAAGACAAAGCAAGATTTACGATTGAAAAGATCAAGTGAATGGATGGATTTCAGGGTTATGGTTTCAGTTAATCGTTCTGTTTTATCTGATTAATCAAAACTAAAGTTATTATCTATCTTCCGTATAAGGCGATCACCAAAGTAATTTATCCTCTCTCTCGAGATACAATAAATATGTTGATTGAATTATCTATGTTGACATCTCTACTAAACATAAGATAAACAACTCACAAAAGTATAAAAGATCCGTTGTCCTCACAGACTTCTTAATCATGCAAAATATTCATGTCAAGTACTCAAGACCTAGTATTGAAACTCTTCTCTCAAATTATGAATCAATACATCAAACACGTTAAACCATTGGTCATATGATAAAACAAGAAATAAAGCAAAGTACTCGAATAAGGTTCAAAGTAATAACTTCAATATTCAAATTAAACATCACACAAGAGTTAATTAATCTAATCCCAAACCCTGAAATCATAAGGTGACATGGGAAACGAAGAATTCATTGACAAATCGTTCATAACCATATCAACTAAATGAAAATAAAATACAATGTAAGAAAAACACAGGGATATCGATGATCTCTCGATCAATTTTCAATCCTCAAGCGTGGATGCGACCTCGATCTTTCTCCCGATTCCTCTGGTAGAAGGATGTTCTTTGCTCTGCTTTCTAGGGTAAAAGTAAGTGTCTCATCTTCTGGGTCCATCTCTTCTTTATTGATACTCTCCCGGGTCAAACCTAAGTAAAAAATGTGGCGATCTCTGAAATTCCTGTATAGACGCACGTGCCATGCCTATGCGCACGAGCTGCCATGCGTCAATCCGAACTTTGGTTTCTTTCCCTGGGACAATGTATATGCACGACCAGCCCCTGCGTCATGTCGAAGCTTGATTCTTTTGCAAGGAACTAGCATGGGTCGTGCCAATGAGCACGGGCAAGGCGTGCGTATCTCTTTTTTGCTCGGTTCAGCTCCATCTTACTTGACTCTTGACGATCCTAATTTGCAATGCTCCAATTTGCCTCAAAAGTACTCCAAATATCGTTAATTCCTGCAAAACGAGCAAAACATAATATATTTTCTATAGTATGAGAACACGGCCCATTTTACTGAGTTAATGCATGTTTATCAACCTATTATATGTAACATCCCACTTCGTAAAAATAAAAATATACAATTTGCGATTTATTAAAGTGCTGAAAATAAAATAAGCCCAAGCTTAAAAGCGCATTCCTTAATGGGAAATAAATAATACTTGTCATAAATGCGGAATACTCATAAAAACGTGTCCCAAAAAAAATTAAATTCATAAAAGCAACTTAGTTTTTAATATCATAAAAATAAAATCAAAATAAAGGGGGACCTTTAATTCCTTTATTCGACTTCCACCGTCTCTTTTGCCACGCTCCGGCTCCTTCATTCATCTGTGGAAAACATGGGGTGAGCATACACAACCCAATGGGGACGCAATGTCTAAGTTAAATACACAATATAATCACTCATGCACACACACCTATGTTTGTACAATTAAGTACCATGTTTCTCATGCTTGTATTAAGTACCATGCTTTTCATGATTGTACAATTAAGTACCATGCTTTTCATGTTTGTACAATTAAGTACCATGTTTTTAATGTTTAACGGGCCTACACAAATAATCATATAATACATTTAAAGTAGACATAAGCAGTAAACCCCACCTTAAAAGTAGAAACTTCGTAAAAATCAAATGCGGTGTGTGAGCCTAGAAATCGGATTCTTCGTCTCCTACAATAAAATAGATTTCTAATTAATAAAGTATTGAAGATGGGTAAAAGAAAAGAAATTTGAATTTAAAGAAAAAGAGTAGGGCTTAAGAAAAAAAATTGGTTTGGTAGATGGCTTGTTGGGTTAAGGCTTGGGCAAAAAATCAAAAAGTTGGGTTTAATTTCACCCTTTTTTCCTTTTCCTCCATTTTTCTTCTTTTCTTTTTCCTTTTTCTTTTCCTTTTTCCCTCTTTTCTTTTCCTCTCTTTTTCTCTCTCCCTCTTTTCTTTTCTTCTTTTCTGCCGTGTCCCACCCCTTTCTCCCTCAACTCTCTTTTTCTTCTCTTCTCCCTCACTCTCTCACGTCCAGCCCCATCCCCTCTTTCTCTTTTTTTTTTCTTTTTCTTCTCTATTTCTTTCCTCTCTTTTTCTTCTTTTTGGGGTTTTTGTAGGGTTTAAGGAGGATTTGGCTAGGGGAGAGCCGGCTCCAGCGATGCTGGCGGCGGCTGGAGCCGGCGGTGGTGGTGATGGCCAACGGCCTAAGGGTGGAGAAGTAGCCCTTACCTCTGAATTCTTTGAATGAGAATTTGTGAAGGAAAAACCTAATGAGGCTTGTCAATTTATAGGCTAACAGCTTCATTTATTTAAGGTAAGTATATTTGCTGAAATCTATTTCCATATGTGGAGGATTTTTCTTCCCTTTCATGTGTTTGATTTTTTGCCATTTTAACAAGATTTTTCCTTCTTATTTTTTGAAATAAAATCAGAAAATATTATCCCCAATTTATTAGGAAATTAGGGTTTCGAATTTTTCGAATCACCCCCAAAGTCTGTTCTAATTGAGCCCTAATTTAATCCCCAAATCATTAGGAACCAGGTATTACATCCTACCACCCTTAAAAAAATTCGTCCTCGAAATTCGATTCTTACCTCAACTTAGAAAGTCTGGGTACTTAGCTCGAACTTCTTCTTCGCGCTCCCAAGTTGCCTCATTGCTCCCAGGCCCTTTCCATTGTACTTTAATTAGTGTCACATCCTTGTTCCTTAGCTTGTGTATCTTCCTTTCTAATATCGCCTCTGGTGCTTCTTCATAGGTCAGATCCTTGTTTATATCCAAAATTGTATAGTTAACCATGTGCCTAGGGTCGTGCACATGTTTCCTCAACATTGACACGTGGAACACACTATGAACAGACGATAGATTTGGCGGCAGGGCTAGTCGATAAGCTACATCTCCAATTCTCTCAAGAATTTCATATGGCCCTATGAACCTTGGCTTCAACTTCCCCTTTTCACCAAAACGGATAACACCCTTCATGGGTGCTACTTTCAAAAATACTTTCTCTTCTACGTCGAATCGCAGATCTTTCCTCCATCTGTAGGTGTATGAATTCTGCCTATCCTGGGCTATTTTGATTCTGTCCCGAATCTTCCCTATCATCTGTACTGTCTGTTCTACTAATTCTGTTCCCAAAATCTTCTTTTCCCCCACTTCGCTCCAATACAACGGCGATCTACACTTCCTGCCATACAAGGCCTCGTATGGTGCCATTCCAACTATTGATTGGTAGGTATTGTTGTAGGCAAACTTGACTAAAGGGAGGATCATTTCCCAACTATCCCCCATATCAATAATGCATGCCCTCAGCATATCTTCTAATGTTTGTATCGTCTTTCGATCATTGTCCATCTGACTGCGGATGGTAAGCCGTACTAAAACTCAATTTCGTGCCCAATGCACTTTGGAGACTTTTCCAGAACTTTGAGGTGAATCGTGTGTCTATGTCCGACACAATCGACACTGGGACCCCATGCAATCGTACTATTTCCTTGATATAGATATTCGCAGACTAATCTATCGTAAAGGTCATCTTGACTGGTAGAAAATGCGCTGATTTGGTTAATCTGTCTAAGACTACCCATATTGCACTATTTCCCTTGGCTGAGCGCGACAGTCCAACCACGAAGTCCATCGTTATGTGCTCCCATTTCCATTCTGGGATTTCTAGGGGCCTGAGTAATCCAGATGGTCTCTGGTGTTCAGCTTTCACTTGCTGGTAGGTCAAACACCTTTCTACGAATAGTCCAATGTCCCTTTTCATGCTTCTCCACCAGAATGCTTCCCTCAGGTCCCTGTACATCTTTGTGCTCCCAGGGTGTGCCGCATATGGCGCACAATGAGCTTCTTCTAGAATTTCTCTCCTAAGGCTCTCATCCTTAGGAATACATAACCTCCTTCATAAGTCGAGGACACCATCATCGGCTAAAAACGCAAGCCCTTAATGTTCCTGCTGAGCTCGCTCTCTCATCTTACTCGAGAAATTTATCCTGAGGTTGGGTCTCCTTGACCCTGTCCCGTAGTGTTGGGCGTGCCACCAATATTGCTAGAATAGCTTCCGTACTTTTAGGTGGTGTTATCACATCGATTCTCATTCTGGAAAACTCATCCACCAATTGTTTTTGTTCTGTTATCAGACTTGATACCTCACCTCGGGTCTTGCGGCTTAACGCATCAGCGACCACGTTAGACTTACCCAGATGGTAGTGTATGGTACAATCGTAGTCCTTGACTAACTCTAGCCATCTCCTCTACCTCATATTCAACTCCTTTTGAGTGAAAAGATATTTTAGACTTTTATGGTCCGTGTATATCTCACACTTTCCCCCATACAAATAGTGGCGCCATATCTTCAATGCATGAACTACCGCAGCTAACTCCAAATCTTGTTTTGATGCGTCACTGAAAATAACGAATTCCTTCGTCTGGTCAGGAATCGTTAATACCGATGCAGAGGTCAGTCTTTGCTTTAACTCTTGGAAGCTTTCCTCGCACTTCTCGGCCCATTCAAACTTCTCTCATTTTCTGGTTAAACGCATCATAGGTGCGGCTAATTTTGAGAAACCCTCAATGAATCTTCGATAATAGCCCACCAACCCTAGAAAACTGCATACTTCATTCGCATTTGTCGGGGCTTTCCACTGGTTGACTGCCTCAACCTTGATCGGATCAACCTCGATCCCCTGAGCAGTCACCACATGCCCAAGAAACACGACTCTGTCCAAACAGAATTCACATTTCTTGAACTTTGCGTACAACTTCTCCTTATGGAGTGTCTCTAACATTATCCTCAAGTGTTCTTCGTGTTGTTCCCTATTCTTTGAAAACACCAATATATCATCGATGAAGACTATGACGAATTTATCCAAAAATGGATGGAACACCCTATTCATCAAGTCCATAAACACCGCTGGGGCATTGCTCAAACCAAACGACATTACAACAAACTCGTAGTGTCCGTAGCGCGTCATAAACGCTGTCTTTGGGATATCACTATCCTTAATCCTTAGTTGGTGATACCCGGACCTCAGGTCAATCTTAGAAAATGTGCTTGCACCTCTTAGTTGGTTGAAAAGGTCCTCAATCCTTGGTAGTGGGTACTTGTTTTTTACTGTCAGGCGGTTCAACTCCCGATAGTCGATACACATCATTAGCGTCCCATCCTTTTTCTTTACAAATAGAACTGGTGCTTCCCATGGGGACACGCTTGGCCGGCACTGCCCCAGGTACCAAATCTATTGTGAACTCCACTTGTCGATCCTGTGGGATTCCCAGTAAATCTTCAGGAAACACATCCAAGAATTCTCCAACGATTGGTACATCAGCGGGGGTTAGCTCTAATGGTGAGCCTACTATGTTTACCAAATACCCCTGGCAATTTCCTTTCTTTAGCGCTTTCAGCGTCTCCATTGCTGATATAACACGAGGCACCGTCCTTGTCTTAGTGCCGTAGAACTTTATCTCCTTGTCTCCAGGCAACTTCAAGGTTATTTCCCTTTCTAAGCACTTGATGCTTGCTTGATACTTGCTAAGCCAGTCCATACCCAAAATTACATCAAAATCCTTCGTGTCGATTATATACGCATCTGCCTTAAAGTCTTTCCCACCTATGTTGACATCTATGCCCTTAACCCTTGAGTCAGTAAGTATCGATTTTCCTGAAGGCAGGCTAACCTCATGTGATTTGTCTACTATTTCTTTCTTACGTCCAGTTAAGGCATAGAATTTTGCAGATATAAAAGAATGCATGGCACCAGTATCGGAAAGCGCAAAAACAGGTATAGAAGAAATGATTAGCATACCGGACATTGTACCTGATTCATCCTCTGCCTCTTGTTCTGTCATGGCATACATCCTAGCTTTCCCTCCTGTTATCTTCTGACCCGTGCCTGTCTGCGCTTCCTCATTCTTAGGGCATTCCCCAGCTCTATGCCCTTCTTTCTTGCACCGAGAGCAAGCATTCTTTCCAAACAAACACTCCCCAACGTGATTTTTGCCACAATTAGAGCATTGTGATTTCTCCTTTGGTGGTTGGGGTGAAAGGTTCCCTCCAGTCTTAGCCTGTTTATTCTGATTCCCACCACTAGTCCGGCTAGGGCCTTCCCATTTCCTCTTAGGCGCTTCAGTTGCCTTACGGAGGTTCCCATCCAAATTCATATTCCCAGACACTGTTCGAGCCCGATCTACTGCCTGAGCATATGTCACCTCTCCCAAAACACTTAGCACGCCACTTAGTTCTGGGCGTAGGCTTGCCACGAACCTCTTTGCCTTTTTCCAGTCCGTGTCAACCAAATGGGTGGCATAGCGAGATAACTAATTGAACTTACGCTCATAGTTGAGCACCGACATGTTTCCTTGCGTCAGATCCAGAAATTCCCTCTCTTTCTTGTCCCTATATGTCTGTGGGAAGAACTGTTGGATCACGAGATTCTTGAATTCATCCCAAGTCATTGCCTCTCTCTGCTCGTTTGTTATGGTGCGGCGATGAGAATCCCACCAATGTCTAGCATCTTGTTTGAGTTGGAAAATGGCGCAAGAGACTCGGTGTGCATTCGTGCATGCAATCAAATCGAATAATGCCCTCCAGTTCTCCAATCCATTCTTCCACTACAAAGGGGCCCTCTCACCCAGTGAGGATGGGCGGCCTATAAAGCCGAAATTGTTCCACGACTTGTGAGGTGTTATCGATTACTGTTGGGTGATTCTGGCCATTCTGGGCATTTGGCATGTTTTGTTGAACTAGCCCTTGCACAATTGTGGTCAAGTTAGCCACAAGGTTCTCCAAGTTGCCTTGAGTTGGGGGATCTCTCCTAGGTGGGGCCATCCTATAACCAATGAAACAAGACATTGCTTAAATTCCATAAAAGTTTATAACTTAGGAAAAAGGAGCAATTGACCTCAAATCAACAAGTACATGTCTGATAATGGGTCCCTATCAATCCCCCCCTTTTTTTTGGAAAAACTGCAGACTGTACAAATACGAATTTCGAATTTTTTTTTTATTTTTTTTTGGATTTGTTTTTTTGGATTTTTAGCAAAATTATGAGTACTATAGTATGCAAAAAATAAACCTTAAAGGAAATATTACTTTTATTCATCAACTTCATAATATAACAATCAACTTTGAAATAACAAAAGGAAAATGCAATAAGCAATCTACTAAATTTGGACAAAGTTTATCTTATTCATGTATAGCTATCTATTCTAAGCCAAAACAAATAACTTAATCATCCATGTAGTAGTCGCCCTCTTCCGGATCCTCCTCTTCTTCAGAGTCTTCTTCCTCTTTATCTTTCATCTAGCAGTGAATCTATCCACTTACCATATAGTATGGCAGTAAATGCCCCATAATTGATCTTAAGCTTGTTCTTAGCCTCATCATACCTCAACAAATCAACATACAATTTCTCTGCTTCCAATCTCCATTCGAGAGTCGACTCAATCGACCTCCTAGTAGCTTGGAACTCACTAGGAGCCCCAACAACATCCCTAATCTTGTACCATTCCTGATGCATCCTTGTAACATAAGCCCCTATGCATTCACCTTCTTCCCATTCACAGTTCAAATACCTCTCCATATCAATCTCTAGCGGGTATCCCTTCCAACTATTGGTGTTCTTCCTAATAGCTAACCTGATTCTCTTCATCTGTTGATTTTGGGATACTTAGCGTTTTGTTCATTTCAAATAAAACATTCTCGTATCATTTGTTAATATAACTGTGATCATAGCATGTGTGAGTAAAGCAAACATGAAATTTACTATGTACTTGATAATACCTTTTCTCTTCGGAGTCGGCGTGGCATGAGGTGGTGGATAGTAGACTTCTTTACTGTTTTCTTTTTTTCTTAAAAATAATTGTCATTCTTGTAAAAATTCAAGACCCATATTTTTTTTTAAAAACAAATTTAGCAAGTCTACAGGAAAGTTAAACCTGGCTCTGATACCACTTATGTAACATCCCACTTTCGTAAAAATAAAAATATACAATTTGCGATTTATTAAAGTGCTGAAAATAATATAAGCCCAAGATTAAAAACGCATTCCTTAACGGAAATAAATAATACTTGTCATAAATGCGGAATACTATTAAAAACGTGTCCCAAAAAAAAAAAAAAAATTAAATTCATAAAAGCTACTTAGTTTTTAATATCATAAAAATAAAATCAAAATAAAGGTGGCCCTTTAATTTCTTTATTCGACTTCCACCGTCCCCTTTGCCACGCTCCGGCTCCTTCATTCATCTGTGGAAAACATGGGGTGAGCATACACAGCCCAGTGGGGACGCAATGTCTAAGTTAAATACACAATATAATCACTCATGCACACACACCTATGCTTGTACAATTAAGTATCATGCTTTTCATGCTTGTACAATTAAGTACCATGCTTTTCATGTTTGTACAATTAAGTACCATGCTTTTTATGTTTAACGTGCCCGTACACAAATAATCATACGATGCATTTAAAGTAGACATAAACAGTAAACCCCACTTTAAAAGTAGAAATTTCGTAAAAATCAAATGCGGTGTGTGAGTCTAGAAATCGGATTCTTCGTCTCCTACAATAAAATAGATTTCTAATTAATAAAGTATTGGAGATGGGTAAAAGAAAAGAAATTCGAATTTGAAGAAAAAGAGAAGGGCTTAAGAAAAAAAATTGGTTTGGTAGATGGTTTGTTGGGTTAAGGCTTCGGCAAAAAATCAAAGAGTTGGGTTTAAATCCACCCTTTTTCCTTTTCCTCCCTTTTTCTTCTTTTCTTTTTTTTTTCTTTTATTTTTTCCCTCTTCTTTTCCTCTTTCTTTTCCTCTCTTTTTCTTTCTCCCCCTTTTCGTTTCTTCTTTTCTGCTGTGTCCCACCCCTTTCTCCATCAACTCTCATTTTTTTCTCTTCTCCCTCACTCTCTCACGTCCAGCCCCCTCCCATCTTTCTCTTTTTCTTCTTCTTATTCTTCTTTATTTCTTTCCTCTCTTTTTCTTCTTTTTGGGGGGTTTTTGGAAGTTTAGGGTTTGAGGAGGATTTAGCTAGGGAGAGGCGCTCTCGGCGATCTTGGCGGCGGGTTAGGGTGTGATCACGATGCGGTTTGGGCGGTTTTTCAATATTTTCAAACCGAATTGCTAAGTGCGGTTCGGCCAAGAGTTTGATTTTAAGTCGCGGTTTTTTAGAATAAAACAAACATGCGGTTTTCAACGGTTTCGGGCGGTTTTGCGGTTTTAACGTATTGTACGTGAATATTATGCGGAACAATCAAAATGAGCAAAAAAAAACTTATCAATTCGATAACTAAAAAGTTAATGATATGTTGTTGTCTAAATTGAATATTATAACAACTACAATAACATATAATAGTTGAATCTAATAGATATAGGGAGTGTTTGCAATTACTAAAAAAATATTTCTTACATTTTTGCTTAAAATCATTTTTTTGTGTTTGCAAGTATCAACTTCTGCTTCATTTAATCATAACCTAAAAGTATGGAGGGAGGTGCTTTAGATTTGTGCTTCTACTCCTAGTTTAAATTTTATAAACAAATTATAAGCACCTCTACAACTTGTTCACCTAACTTAACTTCTGATTCTTAACTTTTGATTTTATTTTCAAACTCTATCAACTTCTGATTCACAACTACTCTTACTTTTGCTACAATAAATTATTTTTTTCTAAAAGCATAAGTTTTTGCAAACTCTCCGATAACTTCAATATGTCAATCTCCATATCACAAATTTCCCAAAATAAATCTCGTTATACAATTTACATCCATAACAAGAAATGAAGGCTTTGATGTATTAAATTATTAAGTAAATTGACTAATATACCCACAATAAACCAATGAAAATAATTAATATAACAATTCATAATTATACACAAATATACTATAGATTGAGAGAAATGTAATAATATATATTGAAAATATATACATATATAGTATCCTACTTGCGGTGCGGTCGGTGCGATTTGAGATTTGAAATTGTAATTGCACCATCTTTTGCGGTGCGGTCTTGATTAAAAATTTTAATCGCGGTTTTTCCAATAAATAAGCATTTGCGATGTGGTGCGGTTTGATTCGGTCGGTTTTAGCGGTTTTCGGTTTTTATTGATCACCCCTAGCGGTGGTGGTGGTGGCGATGGCCGACAGCCTAAGGGTGGAGAAGGAGCCCTTACCTCTGAATTCTTTAAATGAGAATTTGTGAAGGAAAAACCTAATGAGGCTTGTCAATTTATAGGCTAAGGGCTTCATTTATTTAAGGTAAGTATATTTGCTGAAATCTATTTCTATATGTGGAGGATTTTTCTTCCCTTTCATGTGTTTGATTTGTTGCCATTTTAATAAGATTTTTCCTTCTTGTGTTTTTGAAATAAAATCAGAAAATATTATCCCCAATTTATTAGGAAATTTGGGTTTAGAATTTTTCGGAATCACCTCCAAAATTGGTTCTAATCGAGCCCTAATTGTGCCCTAATTTAATCCCCAAATTATTAGGAACCGGGTATTACATTATATCCAAAAAATCATGCCTAAAATATATGCAAAACTCGTACTAAACAAACCCCCGAACTTAAATGTTGATAATCCCGGTCAAGTATATGCTCTCTTCTCAAGTGTATAAGGGACGTATTTACGCTCAAATCATATCAATGATGAAGAATTACCATAAGCTTGCGAATCGTCTCAAATCTCCGCCACTCAAGTGTATGCAATTCATGAAGCAAAAAAGACTTTTTCATTTGGTTGTAATGAATGTTTTTTGGTTAGGGTATGCAAATATAGATAAAGTGACTCAAACTCGAACGTATAGGCTGGTAAACACATCTTTCATTTGAATCAACCATCCTCATCTAAACCCAATGTACTACTCAAATCATCTCTCGTTTTCATCAACTTTTCATATCCCATTTTCCTTCTCTTTTATAGACTCAAGTTTTTTCACCTCACATTACAATCCTGAGCCTACAAGTTCATTCATAGTAAATTTATCCATAAAGTTGATTTTTTTCCGTTTTTTTTCCGACCCTTTCATGAGTATTCATCATTTCGTTTCCTCCTTTTTCTTTTTCTTTTATTTTCATAAACCAATACTCGCACAATTATCTAAATTCTTGATTTCATCCAATTCAACCTTATTCAACCCCATTACTCAATGTTATATGCTCAAGTTTAGGGTAACAGATATATCAAGTTAAGGCTTAAAATGTGGCTATCAAAAAAAATAAAAAAAATTAGGCAACAGACTCAAATTGGCTAACTAGGGAATTCAATATTATTTGATAGGCAAAAGGCTTAACAAAAAATTGTCTTAAATCATTTTCACAAATTGCATACAACACGTGGCTTTGACAGAGATACTGAGCAAGTTCTAGAATTCTAATCAACATGAATGATACACTCAAATCAACAAACAATACTGCATATAATGAAAGCAGTAAAGGCCCAAAAGATCACAGGCTTGAAACATTTACAAGGGCTATATACAACCTCTTTTAATTTTCACGCCCACAAAGTGTTCGATAAAATGTCGCAATGAAAATTTCAACTTTTACATAATTCTCTTGCATCCAAAAGTCTTCTATACTTATTGAGATCATGTTTTGGCAAATAAAACGAGCGTATGAACTCTTCATGATACTTTTCTCCCATTTTCTTTGGTTTTTTAAGCCTAAATTGCTCAAAGGTTGATAAATCGACTCTTTTGCGCACTTTGATATAATTGTATAATGTTTTTATCATCCTAACATTCTTTTTGATGATTCCAAAGTGGGAGAAACAAGAAATTGGCTCATTAGCTCAAAGTAGCTAATAAAAGCTTGTTATAAAAGCTATAAGCTATGACCCTCAAAAGCCATAAGTTGTGAATTATATTTAGTCCAATTGTTGCTTGATGGACTTATATACTTGTCTAATCATGTTTTATTGACAGGGGGAGCTTATAAGCTCTTGAACAATTGGTAAAAGCTAAGCTTTTAGCTTATGGATAATTGCTTTTACATTATTCTTGATGTGCTTATTGATAGGGGGAGCTTGTGATTATTATGCCTATTATTGAATATAATTACTCATTTTCTTGGTTACTTATGTATTTCGGAAATTTTGGTTGCTTCCACACGGTTAAATGTTTTTGCCGGAAAATTATTTTTAAAATTGTCCCCCTAATATTTCTGAAAATTGTTTTGGTTTGTAATCATCAAAAAGGGGGAGATTGTTTGATACATGTTTTTATCTTAATTTTGATGATTTTATTTTTACACCAAAACAATATTTTTTTAATTGTTGTCCAAATACTCCTAAATGATTTAAAATTGTTTTAATATTTTCTGGAGTATTTCTTCAAGTTTTACTTTAGATAAAATTGGACAACACTTTTAATGATTTTTTTACTTCAAAATAAGGTTCCTAAATGTTGTCTAAATACTCCCGATTGGTTTAAAATATTTTTACTAAATTTTCGGAGTATTTCTTGAGTTTTATTTTCGACAAAAATTGGACAACATTTCTGTCTCGAGGTCGATCGGTCGGTCGTATAGGGCAACCCGTGCACGAAGATGAATTTGGAAACAAAAAATGAGACGTAAAGGAAAATGGCCAGGTCGACCGGTCGACCAGGGCGTCGACCGGTACCTGGGAGTTTAATTTTCAAACGTCTATTTCTGTGCGATCGGTCGCCCTATCTTTTGACAGGAAAAATGTGACCGTTTGACAGCAGACATCTTTTCCTTAAAATGTGGGATTGATTTCTAACAGCTATATTCTTGATTTTAATTGTATTTTTCTCTAGATTTTCAATCCCCAAGAGGAGCCTATGCTTGATCAATCATCTCCTATAAATAGAGGAAGTTTTGGAGCAACCAATACAACAATTGAGATACAACACAACAAGATACACTTCAAGCAAATATTTGTTCTTCATTGTTATTATTCTTGTTGTAATTTTTCCTAGCTTATCACTTTCACATCCTTGAGGTCTAGGCTATTCTTGATTACACTTTGCACTCAAATTGTAATATTCATTATTGAGTTGTAATCTTGATTTTTGGTTATCATTCAACACAAGATATCCTTGTGAGTATTCTTGTGGTAAGAACACACTTGGATGATCTAGGTGATAGGTGCAAGAAGATTGTGGTGATCTTCTTATTGAGGTGTTGAAGAATTTACATTCTTCAAGGTTGAAGATTGTGGTAATCTTCACAAGGTGCCGTTGAAGGAAGATTGTGGTAATCTTCAAAGGGAGATTGTGGTAATTTCCAAATGTGGTGTTGAAGAAGAGTGTGGTGCTCTTCAAGGTGTTGTAAGTTGAGTTTGTATTAATTTTGGTAATTAATAAAATTCTTTTTCTTTTTGAAATCCATCCCGGATATACTGGGGTGGTAGTAGATTAGGCCCTAGGTGGGTTGAACAACTATAAATCGACGCGTGTTGTTTACATCCCACACCTTTATTATTGTCTTTGAGCATTCGGTTTGAAAAAGAGGGTAAAATCGAAAAGATGGAGATAATATATTCATCCCCCCTCTAGATTATCGTAGCCGATTGGACTTACAAGTGGTATCAGAGCCAAACTCTTTGGCAAGCTCGTTTCACATTGCGAGTAAAGAGAAACGATCGTCGGCTACGAACGAAGCTCATCTTACCGGCACCTCCACCACCAAGCCACCACTATTTGATTCCAAAAATTATATATTTTGGAAAGAAAGAATGGAATATTACTTACAAGGTTGCGGGTTCGATATTTGGAACGTCGTCATAAATGGAGAAATCATTCCATTGATAAAAACACCACATACCTCCAAAGGCTTCAAAGAGCTCAATGATGAAGAGAAGAAATTCATCTCCTTAAACGGTAAAGCTCTCAATATTTTGTATTGTTCATTTACTAATTTGGAATATGAACATATTATAGGAATTCGATCGGCACATGAAGTATGGCAAAAATTAGAAGCCATCTATGGAGTATTTGCAAATGAAAGGAGTCAAACAAAAGTATCTACTTCTCAAAGGGATACAAGTTCAAATCTAAGGAACAAACCTTTTACAACTTCCACCTATGAAGTTGTCGAACAATGTTTTATGGGCATCAAAGAAGAAAACAAGGTATGTCTTAAACCCTCTACTTCCTATGATATTGTCATTCAAAATGATTATAGTGATTTGCAAAATGATTTTGATGATCTTCAAAATGAATTCCAAAATTTACTAGTTAAGTACAAAAATTTGAAAAACGAATTCAATGTTTTGAAAAATGAAAAGGATAGTTTATTTACTTCCTATGAATCACTATCATGTGCTCACACCACCACACTTGACAAGGTTAGAAACCTTGAAAAACAAAATAGTACTCTTGTTGAGGATATTAATTGCATGAAAAAGGATTTATCTAAATCCAACTTAGTCTGGATGAAATTGTTGATTGTTGTGATAATTGAAACTAGAACTTGATCATAAGTTTAATGTTGTCAATCATATGAAAAAGAATCAAGTCTCTAAGCATGTTGGTCATTATACTTCTAGAATTATTACTTGCTTTTATTGCGGTAAAAAGGTCATACGGTAAATACTTGTCGAGCCGAAATAACTCTAATTATTGTTGGAGACCTAAAAGTCTCATAGCTAATCCTAAAGGACCCAAACACTTGAGGGAACCACAAAATAATGTTTTATTAGGTACCCGGCGAAATAATAATCGGAGAAAATTCATACCGCCAAGAAGACATCAAATGACCAATTCATTTGATCAAAGGAGAAAACATTTTCAACAAAGTCACTTTCCAAGAAGAAGAGACTGTCAACAATGGGAAGGACAAAAATCTTGGAAATGGAGTAATCAAAGGAGCCATCATCAACAAAGTGACTTTTCAAAGGGAAGATATCATCAATAATGAGAACGGCACAACCCATGGAAATGGCGTAATTGGTAACCCGTATCTCCCTAGTTAAATATGCATTTTATTTTGTTATTATGCATGCTTTTATTTGTGTCTTAATTGCAAAATGAGTTTTTCAAATATTTATTTTTTGATTAAGGTCTTCAATATATATTTGTGCTTTTAATTTTTTTTTTTAAAAGAAGACCTTGCATGATGTTTCTAAATCTCTTGTGCATTTAATTAGACTTATGTGGTTTATTATCTCTTATGTATTTTTTTAATATCTCCTATTACTTACATACACTTGTGCTTTTGTGCAAATTTTGTTTAAGAATTGTGTAGGATATATATCTCATATTCATTGGCTATTTCATCATCAAGTTTCTTAAACTATCGAGGTATGTTCACTCGTATTTCTCTTAGAACTCGATATTATGCTTTTACACATATCTCTCAAGTCATTTCATTTTAACCCCTTAAGTGCCCCTAGATGATTTTGCAAATTTTTCTTAAAAGGGCACTACTCATTAAGTCTCGATTTTCTCGAATATATGTGTTCCCAAAATCCATATTTGTTGGACTCGGTCCGTAATTATCTTTTTGCAAAGTTTTAAAACTTTTGGGGTGAAAAATTGAATTTTAGAATTTTTGGATATGAAATTGCAGAAAATCGGTACCCGAGGCGGTCTGGTCGACCCGGAGGTTCGACCGGTCGACCACACCGGTCGATGACCCGTCGGCCGACCGGCCGAGCGGTTATTTTAGACGGGCAGTAAGTTTTTATTGAAACAGGGGGTACTAAGTTTCATTTCTTCTTCTCAAGACTACGAACCCTAACTCATTCTCACTCCACAATTCTCACCAAATATCCCAATACTTCATAAATTATTTCATCCTTAAGCTCATATCTATCAAATTCATCTTGTTTTTCATGGCACCCCGTCAATTCACCGGACGAAATCCTCAAAAGAGGAGAAGGAAGCAAAGGGAGGAAGAAAATGAAGGAAACGAGGAAGAAAATAAAGGAAACGAGGAAGAAGATGAAAACGAGCAAGATGTTGAAGATTTAAGTCTCAAAGAGAGAATGGACAAAGTGGAAAGAGATACATTTAGAGATGTAGCCTCTCTTAGGAAAGAGCTCTGGGTTGTGAAGAAAGAAAATTCTAGTTTGAAAAAGTCAATCGGCAAATTGAAGAAATTCATCAAAGATCTTATCCCCGGAACGTGCTTCTCTTCGGACGAGGATTGATGTCCCCACCCCTTTACTATTTTATCATTTTCTTTCTTGTTCATGTTGTCTTGTATTTCTTTTGAACTTTCTTGTAAAACTCAAAATTGCACTAATGGATTTGCTTATTTTCTTGAAAGGGTTAAAATAGCAAGTTGGAAATGACTTGTGGATGATCATGATATTGATGGAGTATTTGATGGTAAAAATACTCTAGGTTGGCATTGTTGGATTGTTGGTATGAAGTACTTGATGGTAAAAGTGCTTCTTTTAATTTTTTTTTAATGCATTTGACATATCTTGATCATTTTATTTAGATGGATTATTTGGGACATTTGTAATGTCTAATATGCATTGTTTGATGCTTGACATATATTACTTGATGGCTCTTTAATTTTTGCTTGATGGCATTTGTAATGCCTTGATCTTTTTGGCCAATATTATCTCAATTGGGTTGAACCCTTGAGTTTATGACTTTCTTGTATATCTCTTGCTATATCTTTGCATATGATCTTGATGGGCTTAGATATATTGTTGTATTGTATGATGATTGATGTGAATTGGTGATGAAATTTTTTGGCTTGAAACATTTACAAGGGCTATATACAACCTCTTTTAATTTTCACGCCCACAAAGTATTCGATAAAATGTCGCAATGAAAATTTCAACTTCTACATAATTCTCTTGCTTCCAAAAGTCTTCTATACTTATTGAGATCATGTTTTGGCAAATAAAACGAGCGTATGAACTCTTCATGATACTTTTCTCCCATTTTCTTTGGTTTTTTAAGCCTAAATTGCTCAAAGGTTGATAAATCGACTCTTTTGCGCACTTTGATATAATTGTATAATGTTTTTATCATCCTAACATTCTTTTTGATGATTCCAAAGTGGGAGAAACAAGAAATTGGCTCATTAGCTCAAAGAAGCTAATAAAAGCTTGTTATAAAAGCTATAAGCTATGACCCTCAAAAGCCATAAGTTGTGAATTATATTTAGTCCAATTGTTGCTTGATGGACTTATATACTTGTCTAATCATGTTTTATTGACAGGGGGAGCTTATAAGCTCTTGAACAATTGGTAAAAGCTAAGCTTTTAGCTTATGGATAATTGCTTTTACATTATTCTTGATGTGCTTATTGATAGGGGGAGCTTGTGCTTATTATGCCTATTATTGAATATAATTACTCCCTTTCTTGGTTACTTATGTATTTCGAAAATTTTGGTTGCTTCCAAACGGTTAAATGTTTTTACCGGAAAATTGTTTTTAAAATTGTCCCCCTAATATTTCTAAAAATTGTTTTGGTTTATAATCATCAAAAAGGAGGAGATTGTTTGATACATGTTTTTATCTTAATTTTGATGATTTTATTTTTACACCAAAACAATATTTTTTAATTGTTGTCCAAATACTCCTAAATGATTTAAAATTATTTTAATATTTTCCGGAGTATTTCTTCAAGTTTTACTTTAGATAAAATTGGACAACACTTTTAATGATTTTATGTTTATAAGTTTTTACTTCAAAACAAGGTTCCTAAATGTTGTCTAAATACTTCCGATTGGTTTAAAATGTTTTTACTAAATTTTCGGAGTATTTCTTGAGTTTTATTTTCGACAAAAATTGGACAACATTTAAATCTCGAGGTCGATCGGTCGCCGTATAGGGCAACCCGTGACTGAAGATGAATTTGGAAACAAAAATGAGACGGAAAGGAAAATGGCTAGGTCGGCCGATCGACGCCGGCGTCGGCCGTGACGTCGGCCGATCGGCCGATGCACTGGAGTTTAAGGTTGAAATAGAACTCCCGGTTTGATTTTTGGTCTTGGCCGACCGGTTGTAGGGGCGTCGACCGGTCGAGGTGGATATCGACGATCGCCCTATATTGTTTTTCTTTGTGTAATTTTCAAACGTCTATTTACGTGCGGCCGGCCATCTATCTTTGGACAAAAAAAATGTGACCGTTTGACAATGACATCTTTTCCTTAAAATGTGGGATTGATTTCTAACAGCTATATTCTTGATTTTAATTGTATTTTTCTCAGAGATTTCCAATCCCCAAGAGAGCCTATACTTGATCAATCATCTCCTATAAATAGAGGAAGTTTTGGAGCAACCAATACAACAATTGAGATACAACACAACAAGATACACTTCAAGCAAATATTTGTTCTTCATTGTTATTATTCTTGTTGTAATTTTGCCTAGCTTATCACTTTCACATCCTCTTGAGGTCTAGGCTATTCTTGATTACACTTTGCACTCAAATTGTAATATTCATTATTGAGTTGTAATCTTGATTTTTGGTTATCATTCAACACAAGATATCCTTGTGAGTATTCTTGTGGTAAGAACACACTTGGATGATCTAGGTGATAGGTGCAAGAAGATTGTGGTGATCTTCTTATTGAGGTGTTGAAGAATTTGGTATTCTTCAAGGTTGAAGATTGTGGTAATCTTCACAAGGTGCTTTAAAAAGGAAGATTGTGGTAATCTTCAAAGGAAATTGTGGTAATTTCCAAAGGTGGTGTTGAAGAAGAGTGTGGTGCTCTTCAAGGTGTTGTAAGTTGAGTTTGTATTAATTTTGGTAATTAATAAAATTCTTTTTCTTTTTGAAATCCATCCCGGATATACTGGGGTGGTAGTAGATTAGGCTCTAGGTGGGTTGAACTACTATAAATCGATGCGTGTTGTTTACATTCCGCACCTTTATTATTGTCTTTGAGCATTCGGTTTGAAAAAGAGGGTAAAATCGAAAAGATGGAGATAATCTATTCACCCCCCTCTAGATTATCGTAGCCGCTTGAACTTACAACCCTTCATATCAAAATGAACTATCTCTCCCCCCCAAACTTGAATGAAATTATATCGCATACAAGGAAATATAGAATTTCAATAAGAAAAAGTATGGATTCAACCGAACTCACTGGGAAGGCTGTGGTGGCAGTGACCCCAACGTCTACCCGACGTTGTGATCCACTAATGAGATGAGAGATCTCTGTAGCTACCTTATGCACTTCTCCCCGCCATTTTGACTTGCATAAACTAGTACCCGCTTTAAATGCCTCTGTTGGTTGCTTCACGTATAGGTTATGTGCCATATGTGCATCGTTTTCACCTAGGAATGCATACGTGAGGTTTTCAGGGGATTTGAGTTATGGGGTTGGACTCTACTGATCCGAGTGAGCCCGTGCCTACATGCACGACCCGTGCTTGTCTCATTCTTCTCCAGCTTTTTCACGGCATCAAGCACAGGCTGCCCATGCTTGGTTCTGCAATGCAATCATTTCCTATTTCATTCTTCACGTACTCGCATTTCTTACTTTCAATTAATTCATGTACAGGATCTAAGGCACAAACATAATCACTCGAGTTTTGAGCACTAATACGTGAATTAATGATTGTTAAGGATTTGCAACTCTCTATATTATTATGAGTTTTCACAACCTTATAGTTAGAAAATAAATTAAAACATGTTGATCATTAACCACTAATGTGAGCTCTCCCTTTTGCACGTCTATTAAGGCTTTTCCGGTGGCTAGGAATGGACGCCCAAGTATTAGAGGGCCATTGCGACTTCCTCCATGTCAAGCACTAAGAAATCCACGGGTAATATAAATTTGTCGACTTTCACGAGCACATCTCCTACCATCAAATTATAGCTTGTAGTTACTACTCTTCAAAATCCGCACCCAGTGTCGACCCAATTGAGATCTTCTATTCTATTTAATGTTTTATCACATATACTTTTGTGAACTCTATAATTGTCATGTGTATAATTAAAATATATAGTTATGTACTCGTGACATGTATTGTTACCGTTAAAATAGAAAATAAAACACCATTTAGAATAGATGATCACCAGAATAAAACAGCAAATAGAATACATGATCCCCTCTGGTGTCGACCATCATTCTTTAATTTCCAAAAGAAACGTTCATTTGTATCAATAATCCATGAAAGAACTATACATTTGATGTTTCCTTTTCTTTTTTGAATGAACAGAAGAAACTGCACAACAAAAATTTAATATCAATAGTCTAAGACATGGAAATCTTTGAATATATAGGCATAAAGAATTGAAAAATTGTTTTTTTAATTTTCATGCATGGCTAGTCAAAGATTGTATGTAATAACAGTTCTATCGTCAATTCAGCCATTACTCTGGGTTTTAATCTTTCCCCCCCTTTCTTTTTTTTTTTTTTTTAATACAACTTCCATCATCTTATAATTAAATAGAGGAATTACTTCTAATTTTCATATTACTCAGATAATCAGATGCACGTGTAGGGCTGAAAATGAATCAAGCTACTCAATTCGACATGGATCGTTAAAAGCTCGTCTGACCTCGATTTTTTTAACATAACAAACCAAGTTTGAACATATTTCTCCGTTCGATAAGATGCAAACTTGGTTTGAGATTTATTCGATTAGTAAAAAAAATAATAAAATATTTCTCCGTGCGATAAGATGCAAATTTATGGGGTTGAGATCTCCTATTCCACTTTCCCTATTCCACTCTCTATTCCATATGTTGGATGAAAGACACGTGTACAGTTGTGACATCATGTGACATCATCTTGCACACGTGTATTTCATCCAATACAATGAAATAGGAGTGGAATAGGAAAAGTGGAATAGAAGATCTCATCCCAATTTATGTTCAACTCGATTATAATTCGTTTGAGACCGATTTAATTAATAATCAAATCAAGTTTAAACATAATTTTTGAAGTTTAGTTCAAATTCAAACAAGCTCAAATACTACTATGTTCGGCTCGATTTGATTCGTTTACACCCGAGATCCGAGATGCAAGCTTTAGCCCTTATCCGAACTTCAAACAATTGTTGATGATAATGAGCTGTTGAGTTGACATGGATAAAAATAAATAAATAAATAACAACTAGACTATTGTTAGAAAAACACGTACTATATTTTGATAGCAAAAATAATTTAATTTACAACTGACAAGCCACCAAACTAAGAATCGCAACAACAAATTTACAGAATTAATAGAGAAATTCCAATTTTTTTTTTTTTTCCACTTCACTCAAACAGGGTTACCATAATAAGGCTGCGTTTGTCTTCACGGAATTGGATAATATTTTTAGTTAATAAACCAACTCCACTGGATACCTATCAATGCAATCAAGCCACGGATTATGCGCCGACGGATTCACATCCCGTAGCGCTAGCCAAACAGCACTGTTACACTTAAATCCACTCCCAAATGCAATCTGCCACACCTGCTGCCCCTTTTTCATCCTCCCCTTCGCCTCAATATACGCCAGCTCGTACCAGATCGAACTGGACGAAGTGTTTCCGAATCTGTGCAGAGTCATTCGGGAAGCCTCCACGTGGATCGGCTCGAGCCGCAGATTCTTCTCCAGCTCGTCGATCACGGCTCGGCCGCCGGCGTGTATGCAGAAATGGTGGAACGCCATCTTGAAATCGGGTATGTACAGCTTGATTTTGGGGTTGTTGGTGATTTTCCGTGCGATTAGGGTTACGAAAAAGAGTAACTGCTCGCTGACAGGGAGGACGAGTGGTCCCAGCGTCGTGATATTCGTTTTCAGAGTGGTCCCCGCTATGGCCATGAGCTCTTTTGATAAGGAAACACCGATTTTGCCCCTGTCGTCCTGCTCCTGGTACACGCAGTGGAACGCTTTGTTGTCAGATCCTTTGTGGGTGCGAACCAGGTGCGTGATTTTGTATTTGGAATTTTTCCGATCGGAGCTACGATTTGATAAAAGGACGGCGGATCCGCCCATGCGGAAGAGGCAGTTAGGGATTAGCATCGATTTTCGGTTTCCGAAATACCAATTCTCGGTGATGTTTTCGGTGCTTACGACAATGGCGTAGGTGTTTCTGTGGATCTGGAGCATGTCCTTTGCTAGATCTACGGCGATTACGCCGGCGCTGCACCCCATCCCGCCTAGATTGAAGCTTTTTATGTTACCGCGCAGCTTGTACTTGTTGACGATCATAGCGGAGAGAGATGGCGTCGGGTTGAAGAGGCTGCAGTTCACCACCAGAATACCGATGTCCTTCGGCTTGACTCCCGTCGCGGCGAAGAGATTGTCCAACGCGCCGAACATCACCTGCTCGGCTTCCTCACGCGCCGCCGCGATCGACGGCCGGGGAGGGAGCTGGTGGAGCGGTTCCGGCAGGTAGGTCTCCTCGCCGAGGCCGGAGCGCTCGAGGATCTTGCGCTGGAACTCGAGTGAGGACTCGTCGAAATCGCCGGTGAGCCGCGAGTGGTCCATGAATTTTTTGTACGTGACACGGAGGTGGTCCGGCGGGCGGTAACAGGCGTAGTCGACCAAGTAAACGGATCTGGGTCGGGTCATGAAATAGACCGTAACACCGAAAACGAAAACGCCGGAGAAAAACATGACGCCGGCGAGATTGTATTTGAGGCGGAGATAGAGATTTTGGAAGTCTTCGTACTCCATTTGTGAAGCTTGAGTTATAGTCAAGGCAATGAAAGGGAGCAAACAGAGAGTTAAGAAATGTGTCATCAGATAATGGTACCCGAGTTTCAAGTACTTCAGCTTCCAACTTTGCAGGAAATCGGGGACCACATTTCCGGCGGCGTCCGCGGTGGTGGAATTGGGCTGTGTGTTTGTTTTCATCATGCTATAGTAAAAAAGATGGGTTTCTGCGTAAATGTGTATTTTGTGTGTTGAGATCTTATGGGTTAGTGTGTGTAGAAATGTGAGGTATGGTATGGTATTTATGATGATGAAGAAGATGATTTACGTATAAAAATGGTATAAGGTTAGATCATGGATGAATCTGGAAAGGATTGTAATGGAAAGGGTTGGTTGGAGGTTTGGAAGTGGTAGATACAACTGTAACAGCTGCCATTGGCCAAATAACCTTAAAATCTTTAGCACAAGAATTGATCAAAATTAATTAACATAAATTATGAATTAGGGATAATTACAAAAAACTCCCCTATGTTCGAGTTAATTACGAAAAATACAGAGATTTTTGAAAATTGCAAAAAAACAAAAAGAAAAAAAACCTTAAAATTTGACTCATTCTTACGTTTTACCATTCAACAACAACTAAGCCTTAATCCCAGTATCCACTATGTGAGGTCGGCTATATGAATCATATCACGTCATTGTTTTACGGCCCAAAAACACATTTTCATTTATTTCAAGATATATATTTTTTTTGGTTTATGTGAGTGATTCTCTACTTCTACACATTGAGCGGGTCGGTGCATCTAAATGTCTCCTATAAACACATCCAAGCCATCTTAATTTCATTTATCTAATTTTGTCCTCTATTTGTGCTACCCCCACTTTGTTTCTAATGTGTTCATTTCTTATTTTATCTAATCTATTGTATCGGCACATCCATCTTAACATTCTCATCTCTATTACCCTTGTTTTTTGTCCGTGTTACATTTTATTATTCATAATCAAAAAATATTTCAAAAGCCTCCATGACATTTATAAAATATTATAGTTACCCCATTAAATTTAAGAATATTGAATCAAAATTGAGGAGTGTAGTTTTGAAATATTTCTGAGCTTTTTTTTAATTAATACAAACCTCAGGAGTGTTTTTGTAATTATCTCTAAAATTTATAGTAAACTTTAAAACATGATGAGAGATAGCGCCCACGTATGTGTATTAGTTTAGAAATTAAAATCCTTGCTGTTTTTTCAGAAGGGTTTTAGCGTGAACCGTACTTTAGTGTCAGGATACTAGGACAGTGATGTGAGTTTGGAAAATTGGTCTTTTTTTTTTTTTTTTTTTTTTTTTCTCTTGCGTGAACGAACAAATTTACGCCCATAATGCAAAGTTTCACAGTTTTTTCTTATTTTGGCTCTCATTCTCAGGTACGTAATATGTTGCTGTCGATTTCCCATTGAAGTAAAGATGTTTTGCAGTTTGAAAATTTCTCATCCTCAAATTTATGTAAAGAGCAACATAGCTAGGGAGTGACTGTTTTAGCTTTCGTTTCATTTTTTTACGTTTGTAGAGGATAGTGTGAAAATTTTATTTTAAACCTGAAAATAGCTTTTGTGAGTGTAATCGGATATAATAAGAAAATGTGATGATGATAGTTTATTTGATAGTTTTTTCGGTGTAATATTCGTAATTAGATGCGATTGATGATTTGAAAAATAAGAGAAAGTAATTATGCATTTGTGATATATTTATATAATGATAATAGTTGATGTGATGTTTTATGTTAAAATTATGGCTAAATTGCAAAATATGCCCTCAAACTATTGGGTCATGGCAAAACAGGACAGTAACTTATTCAACTTGCAATTTATGACAATAATTTTTTAAAAAATGGCAGATTGAAGACTTTTTTTTTGAATAAATGCAAAATATTATTAAAAAAGAAAATATATTGTACTTCTTACAAGCCAAGCAGCTAGCTTTAAAAAAAGGGGTCTCGTTAAAACCTATCATAGTAAAACCCATCGGGAAAAACATTTGATAGGAAAAAGAGTACCCCATAAAAGAAACAACAGAAATAACTTAAAATCTCAATTGAAATGAATGAACGTTTATTTCTAGAGGATTTTCGAAGGACATTGGCCTGTGTTTGTGTTGCACGTGCTTGAGTATCCTCCTGATAGTCTGATGTGTCCTGTGGAATATCTGCTCAGGATCCTCCAGCTACAATTGTCATATCGTTCATAGCTTCTGACGAATCACTTGAGTGTATGACAATCAGAGCAGTTGATGAGTCGCCTAACTTGGTTTTTAAAGCTTTCAATTTGTCTGCATCATCTTGATTGTCTTCATCCGCCATATCTGACCACCGTTTTCGGGCAGCAACGGTCATAGCCTTCAATCCCTCAGAAGGATCATTGGAGCTAAGGACATAATCATTAAAGGGAAGGCTATTTGAAACTATTTTCATTCCACGTTACAAATTAGTCCGTCTATGTTCATCCAAATTTGTTGCCTGCAGTTGATAAGGAACTATGGCTCTGTCTGTGTTGCTAGTATTATATTCCGAAGCCATAATCCAATTCTCATTATCAGATTGTTGCTCCAAATTCGTATTATCACATGCCACATCATCTGAATCAGCACCCAAAACATCAAAAAAATTCTTAGTGTAAATATGTGAAGAAGGTTCACCCTTTTTAACACGACCTTGATGACCCGCATTTTCCATGGAGTCATCAACGACCTTGCCCTTGTCCTGCTGCACCGGACGGTAAACTTTACGGACCCTAAAACGACCCCGTTGCATAGAATTCGGACGTGCGCCGATGTTACGGGGCGTCCCCGTCGGGAGAGGCGCGTCTTTCAAATGGTTGAGTTCCTGCGGGAGTAATACGACAAGAAAACCGTCGAATGTCCGTTACCCCGCATTTTGAACAAAATTCGGTAATTTCTCATAAGTAACTAACACAAAGGAACACTGGCCAACCCGTTCTACGATGATGTGCTCCTCCAATGGTTTCAATAGATCAATATCCACTAATACCCAAATGAAATGCCCTAGATAGCCGTCAAACGATCGTTGATCAATCAGACGGTTTCTAATCGCCCGGCGATCCCAAGATGGTATTAGGATCCCAAAGATACTCAAACCGAGCTTGAAGATTCGGACCCAAACGCTTGCCAGCATCGCGTGTGTACCTTGTATGGATTGAAATCGGGACCCGTGAAGAGAGCCTAATAGTTCCCGGATTGAGTGCCCAATTAATACGTGTTTGGGATCGAGCTATATCCTGCGTATTCAAAAACTTGACACAAAAAAATTCCTTACCCAAATGAGATTAGTTTCCAATCATTTTTAATTCTCCATAAATCTGATAGGCGTTTATGCAGAAGCATAGTCACCCATGGTTTGTTACCTTTGCCCAAAATCACCCTTCCAATCAATGAATAAGAAAATTCGGCGAGGCATTGTTGGTAAATATTTTCATCAATCGTAACTGAATAATAATCTCCTTTTCTAACAAAGGTTTAGGGATAGAATGAGATTTACCAAAGAACCATATGCGAAAATATTATAAAATTACCTTGGGCCCGCGTCGTCAAATCCATATCGTGATGAATACTTGAAACAATTTTAGCAAAAGAATGGACAAAATGGGATTGAGCCTTAGTATTATGAGCCGAATGTCACGGGTTCGACTAATAATCGGGTGCCATTGGGGGAGAGATTCCAGCAATCTGAGGAGCATCTTTGGAAACATTCATCAAGGGGCGGGGCTGTGGATGGGATTCCATGCGGATGACGATGGCGACGGCGCCCGGGGTCATCACCCCCGTATAGCGAGAATAGTTTGGGGAGGGGACCACTGTTACCTGAGTATTGGCCTTTGAAGGAGAGGAGTTGAGCACTGTTGTAACCACCTTGGGAGGGACCGTAGTTGAAACCACCTTAGGAGGGGGGACCGCTGCCAAGGGGACCACCTTTGATGAGTTCATGGCAGACCCAAGTAAGAGATTCGAAGGATCCATAGAATTAACCCTTGCCGCAAAATCCACATAAGACATAGGAGAACTCGTAGAGGAGAAAACCAAAGGAGAACAAGATGTAGCAACGGAGCAAACATCATAACCGGCGGCCTGTATCCCAATACCGGGGAGAGCCTCCGGAAAAGTCATGGAGGCACGACCCTAGGGTTTGGGAGAAGAGATAGAAGAGAGCATCCCAGGGTTATTATCTAAACAAAATTATCAATCTATCTCCAGATTGAGGACTAAATTGGCCGCCAATTTCAGATTTCTCTAGGAATCTATTATCAATTTGGGGATTTCATTTTTTTAGTCCTTATTGCTAACTGGACATAGGACCTAGCAAATTCACAATGACTCTGATGAAAAAGAAGAAGAATTTTCTGGATTTTCTCCAACTTATTTGGGGCTCGATTTTGCCGAGGGGATGGGTAGTTTTATTTATGCTTCCTTTATTGTCATCCAAGTCATCGTGAATTTGCCATGACATATGTCTAATTAGCAATTTGGATCGAAATAAATGAAATCTACAAATTTAGAATCGATTCCGCGGAATTTTTAAATCGACGGGCAATTTAGTCCTCAATCTGCCATTTTTAAAAATTATATATTGTCCTAAATTGTAAGCTGAATAAGTTATTGTCCTGTTTTGCTACAACCAAATAGTTACAGGGCATAATTTGCAATTTTTAGCTTAAAATTATAAATGAAAATAAGTAAATGGTGAATTATTTGAATATTTGAAAGATAATCTCACGTTCAATGAAAATTTCATTCGGAAAATGAAAGGTAGAAAAAATATTTCACAAACAATCACTGCCTTATTTTTTTGAAAATACTCTCATACATCTTGTAAAATATAAATATTGATGCCACTAGTTCTAAGAGCTGGCTCCCGAGCCCGTCGGGCTTTTGAAAATTTTCAGACCGAGTTGGACCACAAAAATGCATGCCCCAACCCAGTCCATATATATATTTTGTACACTAAAAGTGTTGGGACGGGCCAAAAGACGTGCTAAACCCGGTCTACGGGCGAGGCCAAAAAAATCTCGAATGTTTCCGAGCCTAAAATATTGCAGCCCAGTCCAATCCAAGTCTCGGGCCGGTTGGACTGGCCCGTGGGCTGGGCTGAATTTTGCCAGCTCTAGTCTAGTTCTGCGTACAAATTGTATTATGTCATTAAATATATTAAGCATGTATTTCAAATACCCATATGAAATGCCACTAGTTCTACGTGCAAAGCTTGTAAAAATATTTACTGGCCTAAAAAGGTTTCATTAACATCAATTTTTATTTCTTAATTTGGAAACACTCTCAGTTGTAAACCTAACAGACAATTTCCTTTTTCTAACATGTTGCCTTTTTCAAAATCTTGGTGTCAAATCTGCTTGAAATTAGGGATGGCAATGGGTAGGATTCGGGTAGGATTCTATATCCTCCATCCCCATACCCATTTATTATATTCATACCATACCCATACCCATACCCATTGAGTATTCAGTTTTCATACCCATCCCCATACCCATCGGACGATCGGGTATTCATACCCTACCCATACCCTCTTACCACTAACAATTGTATTTTTTTCAAATTTAAGTTATTTCTTTTTTTAAAGAGAAATTTGAGTTATTTAAATAAAAATATAGATATTTACTAAATTCTTAAGGAAACAATAAGAAAAAAAGAATACATATAAGAATTAGCGAACTATATATTATAAAAATATAGCAAAATATTAAAAAGGATTAAACAAAAGTGTTAGTGGGTTAGTAGATTTCAGTTGAGACTTGGGGAAAAATCATTTTCTTTAAATATAAATAAATAGAGTTGTATAAATAAAAAAAAATATGTAAAATATTATAAATAAATATATATGTAGATATATTATATATATAATATTATTATTTAATCGGGTATCGGGTAGGGTATGGGTAGGATGTACCTAGACCCACCTCCATACCCATACCCGAAAATACCCATACCCACATACCCATTTATTTAATCGGGTACAAAACTACCCTCCATACCCTCCTCCGTTAGGGTCGGGTATCGGATCCTCCGTCGGGTTCGGAGGAAATTGCCATCCCTACTTGAAATAATAGCATATGTACATGTCTGACTAATCCATTTAATTGATTTGAGATAACAAAATAGCTCTGTTCATAATAGTTTTTCTTTTTTCTTGGATTTTGCAAGTCAATAAAAATTTAATGTGAATAAATTAATCGGTTTCTTTTCCCATAACCTAAAGTTAATTATTTGTAAAAGAAGTTCGTAATTCTTATGATCTTCTAGAAAGATGTGTTAAGGTTGAAAGAATACTTGGTATGGAACAAATACTAGCAGTGACAATCCATGACACGAGATAATAATATGATACGAACTCGACTTTAAGTTACTGAGAGAAATCCAAACACGAACACGACTAACACGAATTTGACACGATGTTATAAATGTGTCTAAAACATAGTTATTTTATATTTTTTTTTATTAATTCTTGATGTAATTAAAAGAGTAGCCCACAGTTGGGGACTATCTATTTTTAAATTAACCCAAAATCAAACATGAATTGGACTTGATGACTCGAATTGTCGCCCCTTAACAAATACAGGTTGGGGACTATCTATTCTTGGCTTTCTTCTATCGTGGGCCCAAATTTGTAAAAGAGTAGCCCACAGTTGGTTTCCACGGTAATTGGAATATTAGATGACTAGTCCAGTAACTTGGGTGTTGCAGTTTCGACCCTTTAGTAAAAATAATAATTTCAGTCATGTAATTTTTAACGTCTATAAAATTTTGGATATTTCAGGCATTTTGGATAAAAGATAAGGATACTGTGGGAACAAATGTAATATTGAAATACTTAGTTGAGACTAAAATCGCAAAAATCATAAATTGTAGGACTAAAATTGCGTAAATTAGAACCTATGGCCTCAAAATTGTTCAAAATTAAAATCTTACGAGATCAAAGTTGCTGCATGAAATATTTACAAGATCAGAATTGCTAAATCCCTACAGTTGTAGGACGAATTTTGCAATTAATACTTAATATTATAAACTCTTTATTTAGGTTAAAAAGATCAGAAGAAATTACTTGGAGCCAAATCAAAGGTTTACTTTAAATAGGCTTAAAATGTGGGCTCCAATTTCACTATTATTGGACCTTGCGGAACCCAATCTGATTCACAATTGATTCCAATGAAGCCCATCAAGCAGTCTGCAATATTTCCACAATTCACGCTACTTGTTGCCCAAGCCAGAGAGTAGAATCCTATGCTTCTCACCGCAAGGAAAAAGCATGCTCCTGTTGTTGGTTTCTCCACTAAATCTCCCAGTACCCTATCAATTTTCGCCACGTGTCCAATGCGATTTGCGAAATTTTTGTAGTCATCGTAGGTGATCAAACTAGAATTTTCCAGAATAGGTTCAGTACCAATTTGAAGCTTCAGTGACTCTGTATTTCTTATTAGTTATTAATGAATTGAATTTTCGGATTAGAATTCTCTATTTGATCGCGTCTGAGGAGAAGCATTTTCTATCTGAATTTCTTATCCAAAGGTATGTGTATTTCACTTTTCCGTTTATTGAAGGCCAATTCCTTTATCATCTTTTGATATTCTGAATTCATGAATTCAATTTCTTTGTAATTGATATGTAATGGTAAACTTGATTGTATATTTACCTTTCTGTTTTGGCATTTCATCGAACATTTTTCGACCATTGTTTATCAGAGGATAAAGCTAATTCACCCGTCACTATTTACCCTTTCATTTTCTGTCTATTTTAGTTTTGTGCATGGAGTATAAAGTGAGTGTATGCAGTATGTCCATATTAGTTTTGGCCCTCATTTTCTCGGCTTATGTTTGTTTTGTATTTTTATTCTCCAGTTTTGATTATTTTATTGAAGAATTTTCGAACTGTAGGTGGAAAAAGGGCTTAATTCAGTCCAAAGTATTCGTACATTAAAGTAATTTGAAAAAAAGTAGAGATTAATTGAGCTAAGAATTGGCTATATATATGCGTGTCTAATCCTCTCATATATGCACATTTAGTTAACTTACTCTTTAAACATTGGCTTTGAGAATGTTAATGGACTTTGCCGTTTTGGTGTTGTATATTAGTATATAGGCTTTTGCATCTGGATTTTTGCTTGCATTTAGAACTTCTCCTTGAATCATTTTTAACGAACAAGATTATTTTTGCTTGCTCTAGCACAATCCCAAATATAGAAACCTGCTAAGATAACTTCAATGGGTTTTGCTTTACACTTTAATAATCACCTTTTTAGTTTTTCAGCTTTTCTTATGATTCTTGCTTGGGTTTATAATGTTATTCACACTAATCATTTCATCAACATCATTACTCATATTTTGCTTGAATTATGTGGGGTCGGCTATACGGATCATATCACTCCATCGTTCACGCCAATGGCCATGTTTTCATTTATTTCTAGATATAACATGTATGTTTTAATAGTATCGTTCCAATTCATTTATAATGAGCTAAACAGCCAAACGTAAATTTTACTCATTTATCATGTTGAAATTTTTCTTTTTGCACTCAGTTGCAACATAATGTCAGATGTTTAGTGTATACGTCTTGTGCTCTTTTTGCCATTTATTTCCTGTTTTGTTAGCAATTGTCCGAAGGTACTGACGCCCTTTATCGGATAGTTAATCAATAATGACAACTGAAAAAAGCCCAAACACGGAGCTGCCATCATCGGGAGCTCCAAACCCGGCCATGACTTCATGTAGGAAGAAGAAGAATGAAGAAGCAACTTTCCTGGAGGATTTGAAGGATCACATTGACGAATTCATTCATGCTTCTATGGATGAACACAAAACTTGCTTCCAGAAGACAATCAAGAAGGTTTGCCTTTAAGAATTTTTAACCTTCACAAGAAAAGCATGCCTTTTGGTATGATTTAAAACGCATTTTTAATATGTAGATTTTATGCATTCTCAGATGTTTGGCATGTCGAAAGTTGTCGCAGAGAGGAGTTTGGAGACTAATGAAGTGGAAAGTTCTCTACCTCTTCGAACAACATTGGCGGATTAAGGTGTCTGAAATCTCACTTGTTTTGATAGTTTAGACATTATCTAGATTTTAGACAAGTAAAATGTGTAACATTTTTCCTATCTTGACTACTGTTATTAGGGGATATTCTATTTTGAAGTTTCATTGCATTCCTCATTTCATAGAACATGGTATAGGAAATAATTGTTAGGGATAATTACCAAAAAAAAAAAAAACATGAGGTTTGAACTAATTACAAAAAATTCTAGAGATGCTTCGAAATTAGAAAAAGCACCATCAGGTTTGATTATGTATTAAATTTAGGGATAATTACAAAAACACCCATGCGGTTTGGGTTAATTACAAAAAAAATCAGACATGTTTCAAAATTACAAAAAAAGTTTCGTTTAGTCTTAAATTTAAGGGGGGGTAACTGTAATATTTTTGTAAAATCAGGGGATTTTTTGAAATATTTTCGAAAATCACCGGGAAAAATGTAAGATGGAAGGGGATTTTGTAATTTTCAAAAAACTCTGTGTTTTTTTGTAATTAGCCCAAACGTTAGGGGTGTTTTTGTAATTATCCGATTTAAAGGGATAACTGTAATATTTTTATAAATAGGGGGGGTTAGAAATATTTTTTTGCTTATGAATGGGGAAAATGTAATGCGATCAAACCTCAAAGGGGCTTTTTGCTATTTTCAAGAATCTATGGATTTTTTTGTGATTTGCCCGAACATCAGGGGAGTGCTATTGTAATTATCCATAATTGTTATGAAAATGTTCCTGTGTGAGAATTTGATGGTTGAATTAATTTGGAATTTCAGCTTTTATCATCCCTGTATTACAAATCTAGAAAAGTTCATGATCTTCAAACTGAAGATATTTTTCCTTTTAGTTAGGCTGTATGGACCCTCACCAGACAGGGGGTTAAGGTGCAATTCTAGAAATTGATGTTGAGGAGTGTCTAGTTATGTCATGGATTTGTGATGTTGATAAGCAAAAGTAGTTGTCAAGAATGGTAGAGCCATATCATGATTTTAATATAACACGGTGAGCAGGAAAGTACTAACGAGTTGGGACAATCTTTAAAGACCTGTCTTAAGCCTAGAGATTCTAGATTCATTGAATACTTTTGAGATGGTACTTCTGTAATTAATATTTAGGGATAATTACAAAAAGTACCCTTGAAATTTGACTTAATTACAAAAAAACTCAGTTAGCTTTTCAACTCATGATATTATCCATGTAAGTGAAAAAACCTATGATGATGATGATTTTGGAATTCTATCTCATTTCTCCTTTGTATGAAGGTTGCGTCAGGAAGGTCATCCGTAAAAAACCTCAAGGGTACATTTTGTAATTAACCCTCATATTTATTGTAAGATGTATGTTCAATTTACCCCACCCACCCTTTAGTCTAACTTTTTTTTTTTTTTTTTTCCGAACGATAGTATTTTATATAACAACTCAAAAACTAAAATTACAACTACAATCGTAGCCAACGGGCTAAGAGCCGACAAGACTAACTAAGAGCCAAGCGGGAAATTGGTAAGACCAATTCAAATTCACAACAGGGACTAAAAAAAAACTACCCACCCAAATTAAACCACTCCACGCCGGGAGATTTCAACACTCCTTAAAGGAGACTGTAACACACCAAAACAAAATCGAAACCGGGCACGAGCAACCACTACATACTACAGATCAGATTTTTCTGATCCGCCTACGAGTTTCGCAAATCAATCGGGAAAAGAAAATACAAACAAAATAAGAAAACAACAGCTATAACTAACAAACGAGAGGAAAAAAAACAAAAAATTGTCTCTCCCTCGCCTAAATCTACTATCGCAGCTCATCGTCTTCTCAGCTCTGAGCACCTCCGTGACGCTGCGACCCGTTTCGCCTTGGACCAAAAATTTCGGCCACCTTCAAACGCCCAGAGGACCGTCATTATTGGCCCTCCAATAGAAAACATGGAGGGGGAAGGGGAAGGAGGGAGGGGGGCGACTGTAAAAGGGAGGGGAAGGGGAGGAAAAAACACAAAAGCCATCAAAAACCAACCAAGCAACAACTGAAAAAAACAAAAAGATAAGAAAATTTAAAAAAACTACTACAGCAGCAAAGGAAAGAAGCTTTCTAGAGAGGGGAAGGAGAAAAAAAAAAATTAGAGAGAGGTTTTTCCCACACCCTTTAGTCTAACTGGCGTAGTGGCGTTGTTGTTAGTCAAAGTTAAGGATAATTACAAAAACACCCCTGAAGTTTAGACTAGTTACAAAAAACCCCAATTATCTTTTACGAATATGTTTTGTAAGAAATAGACAAATGTAGTTTTGAAAGATATCTGGGAATTTTTGTAATTAAGTTAAAGATCAGGGGTGTTTTTGTTATTATCCCTAAAGTTATGGTAGCCAATAGTCAAGCTTTTAGGTAAAGCATAACAGATTCAGGCCCATCCTATGCAATTGCACAATCATTATCATCACTCTAATTTTATGTGTTCAGACACTGTGCAGCTAAAAGTGTACGTTAACGTTCCAAGAATTTGAACAAGAGCCACAAGCATCCTTTGGACTGTGTGGTCCCTTAATTTAGTGAAAATTGATACGCAAATCTGTTGAATAGCCAATGAATTGATTTTGGGTACTGATTCAGTGTCTCGATTTCGATATCTATCTATCTATCTTGTATTCCGTTTATAAAACAGTCAAATGGATTAGACGCACTTACACATCCTGGAATATTTTTATTCGTGGTTTCTGTCCATAGTGTTGTAAAGGATCTTAATTGTTGGACCACGTTAGCCTTGCAAGTGGACTATCGTGATGCAATCACTTGTAACTTTGGGACCATATAAGAATTACAATTTGCATAATTATTTGTGTGTAATCTAATTTTATGTGTAATTAATTGACTAAAATCTCTTTTCAAAAAAAATTTGTCTAAAATCTAATTTATGGTCTTTTTTGGAGCTATTTGGTGTAATATGGACTTCTTGAAGGGCATATATGTAAATATGTTAGGCCAGGATGCATAATATCTTTATACAGCCCTTGATCCATATGTACCTTGATGTCCCTATGTCCTATCAAAGCCAATTTTGTCGGCTTGAATCAATGAGTTTTACTTATATAAATTGGAGATTATCATATTAACCATATCGATCATGGTTACTTATAATCAACTTTGTGTTGGAGGGGAAATGCGACATCATTATATATTTTAATGATATAGTATAATCTCGATAATTTAATACTCGATCAATTGATAATCCCATTTAAATAATACTTTTGGTTAGTCCCGACTTGGGGACAACAAGCAAAATTATTATTCACTAATTTAATATCTTGCTAAATTAATAAATATTGGCAGTCTCAATGTAATTAAGTTATAGAGGTTTAACCGTAGTATTCAATGGTAACAAAGTACACCTTTCGAGATTTTTTTACATACATTGGTTATAATTTTTTTATTAGATAGTAACAATTAAAGAAACGTTGAGCCATCCATTATTGAGTCGGTTCATGAGTTAAACCCGCTTAAACTTGGCCTTTCTTCGATTTCCATTTACTCTTTTATGTTAGAGTAATGGGCATTTTCCATTTCTCCTAAGTCATAGTAGGGAATAGGGATGACAATTCTTGATACGACATGATAATCTGACCCGAACCTGACTCAAAATTATTGAGAGAAATCTGAACCCAAACACGACTAACACGTGTTACCAATTTGTTTTAAATATAGTTATGATTTTTATTCTAATTATATTTTGATGTATTTTAAGCATAATTCGAAATTAACCAAAAATCCAGTCTAATGACCTGAATTGTCAGCCCTAAGTAATAGACTCATAGTACATTTTTGCTTTCTTTATTCGTAAATTTCTGTTTTTCCAGTTTCTAATTAATGCTTTTTCATTGACCTATAAACAAATACTTGAAATAAATATCAATGGCCTTTCTTTTGGGGGTAATTCTCACCCTTGACTGGCAATTTTGCTACTGGCTTCTCGGTTAAATATGTGACAATTTTTTTTTTTAAATCAAAGAATTAGGACAAATATTTGAACCCGACTAACCCACTGGTCACATAATCAAACGAGATTAACTTGAAATAATACATACGCTGGATTTTTGGTCATTTGTCCATAAGAAAAAAAAATCATGTTTTTCAAACAAATATTTTTTTAGTCATTTTTGAATTCAGATATCTATTTTGTCCTCCTTTTATTTCACAGGATCGAGATTCATGCATTTCTCGAGACCAAAAATTATTTATTGGGGCTAGATTCATTTCTCGTCGCCAATCCAAACTCACCAAAAAATATAAGGAGAGTATGACTGTATGAGTATTATGAGTATGAATTATTTAGCCTATTTCTACACACTCATATATGCCCCACTCTCTCTCTCTCTCTCTCTCTCTCTCTCTCTCTCTCTCTCTCTCTCTCTCTCTCTCTCTCTCTCTCTCTCTCCTTTATTTTCTTTGCATCCCCTTTATTTTCTTTGCATTTTCAGCCATCATAAACAGTGTAGGTATTAACAGGGAAAGTGTTTCGAAATGAGCTCCATTTAGGGCTGTAAACGATCCGAGCCGAACCGAGCGTTGTTTGTCAAATGTTTGTTTATTTTTGGTCCTGTTCGAGCTCGGCTCGAGCTCGGTTTGGGTTGTTAAGTTTGTGTTCGTGTTCGTTCATTTAATTTTTGTAATGCTCGAATTTGTTCACGAACATGTTCATATTTGAGTTCGTGTTCGTTACGTGTTCGTGAACATGTTCATATTCAAATTTGTGTTCATAAACTGTTCGTGAACAATCAACAATTTTGTTCATGAACAAACAAACAAACAAACAAACAAATATCAATATTTAAATTAAATACTTTTAAATTAAATAACATTATTTATTATTAATTGGATAATAATCGAGCTATTAGTCGAGCCCTTAACGAACTTGTTCACGAACAATTCTAAACAAACACTAAACGAGCTTGTTCATGAACATTTATAAACGAACACTAAACGAGCTTGTTCACGAGCTATTAATGAACGAGTATAGGATTGTTCAAGCTCTATTCGTTTATTTAACGAGCTCTAAACTTTGTTCGTTTATGTTAAAATAAACGAACATAAACGAACAATATCCGAGCTTGTTCACGAGTAGTTTGCCGAATGCTCTGTTCGTTTACGGCCCTAGCTCCATTACCTGATTTAATTGAAATCAATAATTGCATGGTAATCTTTACTTTTCTAAGAATTAACTAATTTTGGGAATTGATTGTAGCTCAGTTGGTTTGAGTATTTGTAAACCAGGCTATTGTCCTGGGATCAAATCTGATCCGTACCAGTATTACAGAAATACAAAAACGAATTTATAAGATATAGTTAGGAACACTTCATTAATTTCATATTGAAGATTACAAATTGGACGGGATTTTACGCTTTCTCCCACAAATTATCAGTACATAGATTAATTCAAGATAACTATAATTAAAGATAGACAACTTTTGTCTATCATCAAGAAAATCACTACATAATATATGGTTCTCAAAATTAATTATGCATAGTACTATTTATATAATCTTATATAACGTAGAAGTTGATGAGCAATTAATATTGCATCTCTTTATTTCATGTCTTCAGATTCCTCTTCCTGCATCAGAACAATAATATATATTAACCACTCTGATGATCACATACATATAAATATATAAGAAAATATCAGCATAGATTATTATTGTTACGTAATGTCATTGCATGCATGGCAATTTATATTACTTCATGCAAAAGTTTTCTCAAAAAAAAAATTTACTTCATGCAAAAGTTAATCTCTCTAAATAATCTAAAAAATTAGATTACCGGCCCCATACACCCATTTTTTTTATCCTGTTTTTCTAAGTGAAAAAAAAAATAACTTTTTTATGTTTTTCCTTAAAAGAAAAAATAATTGGGCTAGAATAACAAAAATTGGGCTAGAGATAGCCGAACCGGCTGGCTACTCCTACGTCCATGACCACAACATATATACACTACCTCATCATTATTCCATTTGCACGTGCAAATGATTTCTAAGTACTAACTTTAAAATCACAAGATCTAGTCCAATTCAAAGACTTAAATAATTATTAATTTATTGAGTGAGTATTTCGATAACCAGATATATTTAGGGGTGGCAAATCGTGTTATCTATTTTTGTGTTATCTATTTTATCTGATCTTTAATATAATAATAATTGTAATTTTAAATTAATTTTCGTGTTCTATTGTGTTATCGTGTTGTGTCATCATGGGCGGAACCAAGATTCGACTTTGAGGAGGGCCAATGGTTGGAAGATCAAAAATTTATTTTATATCATGATAAATTCAAAATATATTATGTGTTTGTATCAAATACATGTCAAATTAAGCATTCAAAATACAAATTTACAATCCCTCCTTTTTACAAAAAAGTTTTTTTTTTTTTTTTTTTTTTTGGGGGGGGAATATAATTATACCATAAATTTATGTACAAAAATGAAAAAAAATAAAATGTGGGGGGGGGGGGCTCCACTCCCATGTACGTCTGCCACTGCGTGTCATATCGTGTCGTGCTTTATCGTGCTTTTTATTTCTGTAATCGTGTTTATAACCGTGTCGTGTTCGTATCGTGCTATCGTATCGTATCGTCAGTTGTTTATATATGCTTTAGGGCATATATTGGGGGACCCCTTCTCAAGAAAGGCCTTTTGTGGCGACAAATGAAGACCGTGTTGTCCTTTTACATGAACTGGTCTTTATTGTTTTCAAGCATAGAATAAAAAACAAATATTTGATAATTATATTAAGCGTGTGCCTACCTACCCTTTCTACTGCAATGACCGACAAACAACAAATTTCATTTAACTATTTTATCCATAATTCAATTTCTTAGGATTAATTAGTACACCAACCAAATTAATTCATTTTCCCATGATTGAGAATATTGCACGTAGATATAACATTCAACGTGCATTTAGGAATCAATTTTATACTCTAGTAGTAGAGTCTTGTGTTATAAGAACGATTAATTCGAGTTCAATCTTAGCGAGTGTGTCTTCTGCCCTGCTATTCCCAATTGTACTAAAAAAACATGCATTTATAGAAAGGTGGCATAATGTATATATCTAACGTACCATTATTTTTTACCACATTAATTTAAGGGACAACCTTATAATAATTATTTCAAAAATATAATGTAGCTAATATATAATTTTAACTTATATATACTACCTTGGATTTCATCTCTTGATGTTATTATTACCACCTCCACCAGTGGTCCTGTATTTCGGGAATGGAACTTTACCACTCTCAATAAATTCCACGTCCTCAACAAGAATTTCGTAGTGTTTTTTCACCTCTTCTGGGGTTTTACCACCAACGGCCCGTGCCACATTGGCCCAACGGTCCGGTGTGTCCTGGTCGAAAACGGCCAGGGCCTTCTCAAAGGCCTTGTTTTCTTGGGCCGTCCATGTTCTGCTGCTGCCTGTGCCTTGGGCCATGGATTTTTTATTTTTTTTTTGGTGGATTTAATAAAAAGAAGAGGAAGATATATGGTTTGAATATAGTGATGAGATGAGATGGTGTGGAAGGAGTGGAAAAATATTGGTGGTTATTTATAGAGTTGATGGGGGGTGAGGTGGGGACAAGATACAGTTGGCTTATGTAAAACTTTGGAAAATCTGAAGAATTTTAGTGATTTGTCTCCTTAAGAACCACAACTGAAGTAGGACAAAGACTATCATAACCTTAGAAGAAGAATCTGTGTATATATATGTATCACCTTAATTTTGAAAATGTAATCCCATTTTTGTGAAAAGTTAATTTTGGTGACTTGTTTGATTTTTTACTAATTGTTTATCTCTACTTTAGATCACAATTTTGGAAATGTGTTTTTTCTTAGATCATAATTTTGATCACTTGTTGATTTGCTTTTGATTCTGATTTTGCTTATAGTTTGAATTTTACAAACTGCTTGGGGGCAAACACGATATTTAATAATTAATATATAATTCAATGTATATATTAGAATAATATTAATTGTCCAATAGGTTATTAATGAAATAACCCGGCCCAAAGGAGTCTGGACTGGCCCAAAGGGCAATTTTTTCTACACGGCCCACGAGACCCATCATTCAAGTATAAAAATGTATCTCATTTTCATTTGTAAGTTATTTGACTCATAATCACTCTTACGCATTAATTCAGTATTCGTTTACTATCTTAATTATTCTTTCAATCACTGTGTTGACGTGAGCGTCGAAGGGGCCTCCCTGGGACAACCCACAATGCCCTCTAACGTTTGCACGTGTGTGCAGGAAAGTTCCCAACTGAAAATTTTCCAGCTCTCGGAAAAGAAGACTCGAAAGACTTCCTTAAGGGGAAGGAGAAGACTTTGACTTTCACAAGATCTTTCGATCTTTGAGCTGGTGATCTGCGCAAAAAATGATCACAAACAAATAATCACTTTTACGATTTCTTAACCAAACACTCTCGAACTTCTAATTTTATTTCGATTCTCAACGCTTTTCTTACAGACAATAAATCACTTCTAAAAGCTGAAATTTTTGCAAACACTCCCTAAATTTATCAACTTATCAGTAATTATTATTGACATGGTTGGTTTAATAGGTTTTCCTAATTAATTCCTTTTTGAAATTGTGTTAGTTACTTTAAGATTAATGCATACCACTAGGCAAAAATATCTACTCATAAAAATCTCTACAGAGAGACACTACAAATGTGATATTATGTTACAGATCGACAGCCAGTTGGTTGAGGTGAATATCACATGTTACCACCAATATATGTTTTACAACAACTCATCAAATTATAAATTGCATAATTCCACAACTGATCAGTATCAAGATTCTAACATCATATCCATGATGTAACCTTCCTGGTACACTCAGGACAAAAAAGGAAATTGACAAATCAACATAATTTTTTTTTTTAAAAAAAAAGAAAAATCGCAGTGTTGTAAAAATCGGCCGAGACGATTATATCCAAATCGGTGAAAAAAATCACTCCGGCCAAAAATCGGGCCTAGGCAGCCAAAAATAAATTAAATATAGTATTGTTCCTACGCACTCTGGGCTAGGCACAGGGTCGTGTCAGCACTCAGCAGTTGAGGCAACTGAGACAATTGCCTCAGGATTCTTTGGAGGGCCCAAATTTTGTCCACACCTATTAAATTTGACAGTAACTTACAAATTAGAAACGATAGAGATAATAATTAAGAGTTTGGAAATATGAAATGATTAGCTTCTTTAAAGGCCTAAAAAGTAAAAATTAGGTAATATGTAGGTGTTTACTTAATTAATTTGTATTAGTTTAAAGGGTTATAATGCTTATTTTCTGTAAAATCTAGAGTTATAGACTCGTCTTTTTTCTCTATATTTGCGTATATGCAGTCTGCTATGCCATTATCCCTTCATCTTTACTCAAAAGATAATTATCCTAAATCTTCTTATCCACCATAAAGTCGTAAACGAGATTCAGTGATCGATACCCATAAAAAAAAAAAAAATCAGCTTCTAATGATAAGAGATTGATTTCAAAATAATGTAAATCATAAAAATCATCACCGTGCATATGATAGAAATTCTTGAATATTAATACAACCTACAGTCTAGTTTTGAGCGATCTGTTCTCATTTTCAGCCTTCCAAGTTTCATGTTTCCTATCTCTAATATGTTAAATATGAAAGTGGATATCAAAAACTATTATTTCTCTTACTTAGGTCTCTAATAAAATTTTGCCTCGGGCCTCGAATTTTCTTGACACGACCCTGCTGTAATCGCCGGTCATAGCCTAACGATTTACGCTACTTTGAAAAAACCGTATCATGTTATCTAAACATTATGAGAGGTCAAAAGTAGGGTGGTAGTTCGGGTTATTGGGTCGGGATCATGTTTTATTTCGGGTTAATTTTATGTTATGCTTAAAATATATTAAAAAATAATTATAAAAATATAAAATAACTACGTTTTAGACAAATTAGTAACATCATGTTAGATCCGTGTTAATCGATTGAGTATTCGGGTTCGAATTTCTCTCAATAACTTCGTGTCGAGTTATCTTACCGTGTCAGGGATTGTCACCCTAGCTAAAACAAAGGGTGATAACATCCCAATCACCGGCGGACACAAGGGGGGGCCAAAAGTTTTACAAATTATTTTTTAAAAGGTAAAATAAATGAATTAATTTACAATTGCCCCCAAAAAATTTTCGAAAAAAATCCCCCCGCCCCAAAAAAAAAATTCCAAATTATTTTTTAAAAGGTAAAATAAATGAATTAATTTACAATTTTTCCCCCAAAATTTGATAAAAACTTCAAATAATTGTCTTTTACAATATAAAAAGTCGTTAATTATGGTTAGCATATGAAAAAAAATTCATAGCTTAAATGTATAAATTCGGTCCGTTTTTCGCCCCCCCAAAACCGAAATCCTGCGTCCGCCACTGATCCCAATGGTATTTGCATGAAAGATCTTCGTACGTAAACCCTCTGCACAAAAACGTTCAGTTTCATAAATTATTGACTGCTAGTATCATCATCATTTATCTCTGAGTTTCGCGCATCAATCTGTTGATTCTTTTTTTCTGGTTTGCACATTGGTCCTTGAACAAACATAACAAGAACTCATAGCTGTCCATCTGAAAATCCGTACAATGATTGTGTTAGTTTTGTAGTCGAGAAAAGATGGACATGCATGTGCAGATAGGTATGGAGCCTTTTGCCCTCAATTTAATTTTTTCCCCTGTTTCAATTCTCTAAGCAAACTGATACATTTTTCTGCTGGAAAAAAGTTAAGATTCCACCATATATATTTTTGTTTGATATGGTTTCGTTTGGAGGGGGGCCTGTTTCTTGTTTCAGAATCTTCCAAAGATCTCAAAACTTTGTTACTTTTTTTTACCAAAAAACTTATAGTTATGATGAGCTTAATTATATATTTTTCCAGTACTGATAATGTTATGAAATTAACATTGATCAAAGAAATGCAGAGAATAATAGAATTGAGTTTCACTTTTTATAATGTCTGCTAGGCACAAAAACGAAGAAATCATCGACAACAAAAAAGTAAAAAGTGGAGGTTTTTTTATTTGTTTGTAGCTTATATTCGTGAGTTCTTCGGATTTTTGGTCTTTTCTCCATAGCAAAAACATGTTTTTTCTTAGTTATTTTTGAGTTCAATGTACACTTTACTATTTTCTTCATTTACGGGGACCGGTACACAACTCGGTACCAAGTTACATAACTCGATACCGAAACATATAACTGAGTACCAAGTTATGTAACTCGGTACTCAGTTATGTACCACATCAATTATTTAAAAAATGGTCAAGTACCTCATCAGAGAATACATGAAAGGTATGACCATTACTCCTTCAGTTTTTAGTCAAAATGGCTAAAAAGACATGTTTTTGAAAAACACATGACTATTATTCATTTTCACAAAACAAAAATGACCAATTTCGCCTATTACCAACGTATTAATTGGTTATGGACATGGTGTAGTTAGAGGGTGGGGCTGCCCCCCTCTTTTAAAAAAAAAAATCTACTAAGCAAATTTTTTTAAATAAAATAAATTTAGTTAATTTCTCTATACGGCCCAACCGTTATAGTGTTTTGGCTACGCCATTGTTTATGGACTTATGGAATAGATAATTAGGAATTAATTTCTTTGCAGCTTTAGTTATGACTAGCAGTTTGAGCTCTGATGAGAGGCAGTAAATCTTTTTCTACTTTTGTTTATCATGGTCCATGATGAAGATGTACGTACCATGATATTCTTGCTGACATAATCGTATCATGGATCATGGGCAACTCAATCAATTGTACACAAGAATCTTTTTTTATTTTTTTTTCCTTTTCTTATACTTTTTGGGCTTATAGAAAATTACTATTGTTAGTTGGATCGACTTTTAATTTACTTTCATTCCTTTTGATTGATGCTTGCAATGGAATCTTGAGAAAAGGTGAAGAAAGATAAGGTTTTTTCATCTTTGTGATATATATGGAAATGATCTTTTTGTTCTTGTATGTAGTTATAAATATTAACCAGTCCAAAATTGTTCATTGATTATATCAAAATTCTATTAATGCAACTCAACTCAATCACAAGTTTGAGCAATTAATTGCATGCAAATCTCACGGTTTACCATGGTGGCAGAGATAAAAGACCGGAGCTATTGTCCTAAGGATAGCGAAGCGTAAACTTGAAAGCCGAGTTATAAGAAAAAAAAAATAAGTCTTGATTCTTGAACCTGTTCATCTGCATGTGAGAGGCATCAACTGCAAAAGTTCATTTGAACTACTTTTAGGGTTAATTGCGAAAAATATTCTTAAGATTTAGTCTAATTACAGAAAAATCCAACTATTTTTAAAAATTTCAAATGCCCCCTTATGTTTATTTCTATTTTATAGTTGAGCAAAATATAAAACTCATGAAGCTCAGTGTTTACAATACCTTAGACCATCTCTAGCACTCTGCACTACTTTGGTGCAGAGTCTGCACTACTTTGGCGCAAAATCTACATTTCAGCTCCAACAGTCTGCACTATTTTTTGCACTAAAAAAGAATATTCCATAAGATTTTTTCTTCTATTTTGATTTTTATTATTCTATAATTAATAAAAATATTTTCTGTTTTTATTTCTATTTTCAATAATTTTACTTTTATTATTTTATGTAATTTTGCCTATTTTATGCCCTTTTTATTGTTGATTTAATTTTATGTTTCAGTATTTTGTAATGTATTTTATGTAAGTTTTATAATTTTGTGTAGTATTTTAAATCGTATAGTATTATCCAATTACACACCATATTATTTAAAAAATTATCATATGTAATTGAATTGATTTTAATATTATTTTCTACTAATTTCTAATTAATAAAAATATATTTTAAAGAAAATTAAAATTAATCAAAAAAAGATAAAATGGTGCAAAACAAGATGGCGCTGCACTGTGCAAATCAGCAAAATAGTGCAGAGGATGGTGGTGTGTTGGAGGGCATTTGGAGAGCACTACTCTAAAGTAGTGTTGTGTTGGGAGCTCTTAGGCCATTTCCAACCGGCCCAAATTCCTGCGCCAAATGCCAAAATGAAGCAATAATGCTGCTCCAATCGAGCGTTATTCACTGCGCCAAAATAGACAGGTGAACAGTAGCGCAACACTATAGAGGCGCTATCCAACTTTTCACTTTTTTTTGCATAGTTTTGTTGTATTGATATATGTTATAATATGTTTTTTTTCTAAAGAGTTATCTAGTTTTAAATATGTTATTATTAAAAAGAATATGAATATTCCTTCAAAAAAATATTAATAATTTGTAATTTAGTTGTTTATTTTGGTTGTATTATTAGTTACTATTTTTAATTTTATCTAGCTACATGCCACATTTTTAGTGCAAATATATTCTTTAATTTATTAAATATGAATTTACAATACTATATTTAAAAAAAATTGGTATTAATAAAATAGTTTTTATATTGAAATAACAAAGAATATTCAAAGAATATTCTTTTTAGCACAAAATTTGAAGTAGATGGGTTGGAGATAAGTTTTAAGTTTGGTGCATAAATTGTACTATTATAGTGCAAAAGTTGCATTACGATAGAATTTTGGGTTGGAGATGACGTTAAGTGGGTATTTGTAATTCTCAAGAATTATTATTTTTTTCCTAATTAAACAAAATTTGAGGGTATTTTTTGTAATTTACGCTTAGTGTTAAGTGTTAAGGGAAACCTGTTAAAAGTAAAATCACTCTTTTGAAAAGGTGGGAAAAGTTTGTCAAAAGTTGTTTTTTTTTTTTACAAAATGAATAATGGAATAGTAAGAGGCGGCTAATTACTTTGGGGATTGGTAATGAAGAAAGTTTTGCTATAAATTGATGCCTTCACCAAATGCAATATCATCCCAATCAAGCAAGCAAATTGCAATTCTTTCTCATTTCTCAGTTTAATTATCTTCAATTTAGAGAGTTAGTTTCTCCTATTTCAAGAGAGAGAGAGAGAGAGAGTGATATAGTTTCTCCTTGTCTTGAGAGAGAAGGTGTTGTAATCCCTATTTTATAGTGAATTGCTCCTACACTTGCCTATGGTTTTTACCTCAAATTTATTTGGGGGTTTTCCACGTAAAAATATTTGTGTCATTTTATCTTTATTTTTCTCACATCACTATTGTCATGGCTTTGTTCCGGTCCGAAATTTCCTAACAGTGGTATAAGAGCCATTGGTTTAGGAGTTATTGTTCACGGGTTGCTATTCACACACTATTCACATGAATAGTGAAATCCGGTTCAAGTGAAAATCAAAATCGGATGTGAATAAAATGACGACAAAGTTCGATGTAGAGAAGTTCAATGGAAATAATTTCTCATTGTGGAAAATGAAAATTAAGGCAATTTTGAGGAAAGACAATTGCTTGGCGGCAATTGGAGACAGACCCGCAGATATCACCGACGATGCCAAGTGGAACGAGATGGACAACAATGCAATTTCTGATCTGCACTTAGCACTAGCCGATGGAGTTTTATCTAGTGTGGCGGAGAAGAAGACGGCAAAGGAGATATGGGATACTCTGACAAAATTGTATGAGACCAAATCACTTCACAATAAAATTTTCTTAAAAAGAAAATTGTATACTCTTCGTATGGCAGAAACCACTACGGTGACTGACCATATCAATACCTTGAATACTCTATTTTCGCAACTCACCTCAATGGGTTACAAAATAGAATTTGTTGAACGTGCAGAACTTTTGCTCCAAAGTTTACCAGATTCATACGATCAACTCATCATCAACTTGACGAACAACGTCCTTTCGGACTATCTAGTCTTCGATGAAATTGCAGCTTCTATACTAGAAGAAGAGAGCAGACGCAGAAACAAAGAAGACAGACAAGGAGGTTCGCATCAAGCGGAAGCTTTGGCGGTGGTGAGAGAAAAATCCACGGAACATGGTTCCAGTGGGAGTCAAAATCATGGTAGATCAAAATCCAGGAGTAAAAAGAACATCAAGTGCTACAACTGTGGCAAAAGAGGGCACTTCAAAAAGGATTGTTGGAGTAAGAAGAGTGGCAACCCTGAGTCATCAAATGCTCAAGGGAATGTTGCAAGTACCTCTGAAAATGGAGAAGTTTTATACGGTGAAGCAAGAACCAACGCTGGAGGCAGAAAACTATTTTCTGATGTCTGGCTTTTAGACTCAGGAGCAACCTGGCACATGACCTCCCAACGAGAATGGTTTCACACATACGAACCAATCTCTGGAGGATCTGTATTTATGGGAGATGATCATGCCTTGGATATTGCTGGTATTGGTACTATCAAAATAAAAATGTTTGATGGTACAGTTCGCACCATTCAGGAGGTACGGCATGTGAAGGGCCTACGGAAGAATCTTTTGTCCTTAGGACAATTGGATGATGTTGGATGTAAAACTCGTATTGAGGATGGGATCATGAAGATCGTGAAGGGAGCGATTGTAGTAATGAAGGCGGAGAAACTCGCTGCAAATTTGTATATGCTTAAAGGAGAGACGATGCAAGAAGGAGAAGCTTCATTGCGATTGCGGAGTTGATAGAAGAATCAACGATAATGTGGCACCACAAACTTGGCCACATGTCAGAACAAGGGCTGAAGATTCTCTCTGAGCAGAAGCTACTACCTGGTCATACAAAGGTATCTTTACCATTTTGTGAGCATTGTGTTACAAGTAAGCAACACAAATTAAAGTTCGGCAGATCAACATCTAAGAGTAAAGACATCTTAGAGTTGATTCACTCTGATGTTTGGCAAGCACCACTATCATCCTTAGGAGGGGCGTGATACTTTGTATCTTTCATTGATGATTACTCCAGGAGATGTTGGGTGTATCCTATCAAAAAGAAGGCCGATGTATTTTCAGTCTTCAAAGTTTACAAAGCTCATATAGAACTTGAATCTGGGGAGAAGATCAGGTGCTTAAGGAGTGATAACGGATGAGAATATACAAGTGATGAATTTGAGTCTTTTTGTCAACAAGAATGTATCAAAAGACAGTTCACGGTGGCGTACACACCTCAACAAAATGGAGTGACAGAGCGAATGAACAAAACCTTGTTAGAAAGGACAAGAGCAATGTTGAGAACTGCAAGTCTACCCAAGACATTCTGGGCAGAGACAGTCAAAATCTACTGATTATCCTCGTCTACATACATTTGGAAGTCATGTGTATGTGATGTACAATGACCAAGAAAGAACAAAGTTGGACCCAAAGTCCAGAAAGTGTATCTTCCTGGGGTATGCTGATGGAGTCAAGGGGTATCGCCTGTGGGATCTCATTACCCACAAGGTCGTCATCAGCAGAGATGTGATATTTGCAGAAGATAAACTGCAAGACAAGGGAGATAGTAACACATTAAAAGAGAACCAAGAGACTACTACAGTTCTAGTGGAAAATAATCTACAGAATGAAGATCCGAAATCTTCTGAAGCAGTACCAGAGCACGAGGTACAAGAACAAGTCGAGTCTGATGTCCAAGAAGTACGTCGGTCAACTCGTGAGAGAAAGCCGCCAGCTTGGCAATCGGAGTATGTTATGGAGAGCAATGTTGCATACTGTCTTTTAACGGAGGATGGAGAGCCATCAACTTTCCATGAAGCTACAGAAAGCTCGGATGCATCTCGGTGGATGACAAAGAATGCATGAAGAAATTGAAGCTCTCCACAAGAATCAAACTTGGAAACTTGTACCGTTACCACATGGTAGAAAAGCCATTGGTAATAAATGGGTTTACAAGATCAAATGAGATAGTAACGATCAAGTAGAGCGGTATCATGCAAGATTGGTGGTAAAAGGATATGCTCAGAAAGAGGGCATTGATTTAAATGAGATATTTTTCCCGGTGGTTCGACTCACGACAGTCAGAGTAGTCTTGGCTATGTGTGCTACTTTTGATTTACATCCGGAGCGATTAGATGTAAAAACGCATTTCTTCATGGAGAACTTGAAGAAGAAATTTATATGCTTCAACCGGAAGGTTTTTTTTCTTTAAACAGCAAAGAGAACTTGGTTTTGCGGGTTGAACAAATCTCTGTGCGGTCTCAAACAAGCGCGAGGTGTTGGTACAAGAGATTTGATTCCTTCATAATGAGCCTTGAATACAACAGACTTAGTTCAGACCATTGTGCGTACTACAAAAGGTTTGATGATAATGATTTTATTATTTTGTTGTTGTATGTGGATGATATGTTGGTGGCAGGCCCCAATAAAGATCGGATCCAGGAAATGAAGGCACAGTTGGCTAGGGAGTTTGAAATGAAGGACTTGGGACCAACAAACAAGATTCTAGGGATGCAGATTCACCGAGACATAAATAATAGGAAGATATGGCTTTCTCAGAAAAACTACTTCAGGAATATTTTGCGGCGCTTCAACATGCAAGATTGTAAGCCAGTTTCTACCCCTCTTCCTATTAATTTCAAGTTATCCTCAAATATGTGTCCTAGCAATGAAACAAAGAGGAGAAGATGTCTCGAGTACCATATGCATCAGCAGTGGAGAGTCTAATGTTCGTTATGATATGTACAAGGCCAGACATTGCGCAAGCAGTGGGAGCAGTCAGTTGATACATGGAAAATCCTGGTAGAGAGCATTAAGATACAGTGAAGAGGATTCTGAGATACATCAAAGGAACCTCTGATGCTGCATTATGTTATGGAGGATCGGATTTTACTGTCAGGGGTTATGTTGATTCGGATTTTGCAGGTGATCTTGATAAAAGAAAATTCACTACGGGATATGTGTTTACACTTGCAGGAGGAGCTGTAAGTTAGGTTTTGAAATTGCAGACCGTTGTAGCTATGTCTAGAACTGAAGCAGAATACATAACAGCTACATAAGCTTGCAAAGGTTATTGGAGGAGCTCGAGTACAAACAAGAAAATATTGTTCTGTTTTGTGACAGTCAGAGTGCTTTGCATATTGCAAAGAATCCAGCCTTACATTCAAGGACAAAGCACATAGGAGTTCAGTATCACTTTGTTCGAGAAGTAGTGGAAAATGGAAGTGTGGATATGAAAAAGATTCATACCGATGAGAACCTAGCAGATTGCATGACCAAACCAATCAACACTGACAAGTTCAAATGGTGCAGATTCTCGTGTGGCCTAGCAGAAACGTAAGCAGCATGAGTGGCATGTAAGTCCAAGCGGCTAAGATAATCTAGAGGGGGGGTGAATAGATTATCTCCATCTTTTCGATTACGCCCTTTTTTCGAACCGAATGCTCAAAGATAATAACAAGGGTGCGGAATGTAAACAACACACGTCGATTTATAGAGGTTCAACCCACCTAGGGCCTAATCCTCTACCACCCCAGTATATCCGGGATGGATTTCAAAAAGAAAAAGAATTTTATTAATTACCAAAATTAATACAAACTCAACTTACAACACATTGAAGAGCACCACACTCTTCTACAACGCCACCTTTGGAGATTACCACAATCTCCCTTTGAAGATTACCACAATCTTCCTTCAACGGCACCTTTGAAGATCACCACAATCTTCAATCTTGAAGAATACCAAATTCTTAAACACCTCAAGAGCACCGCACTCTTGACACACCTATCACCTAGATCACCCAAGTGTATTCTTACCACAAGAATACTCACAAGGATGTCTTGTGTTGAATGATGACCAAAAATCAAGATTACAACTCAATAATGAATATTACAATTTGAGTGCAAAGTGTAATCAAGAATAGCCTAGACCTCAAGGATATGAAAGTGATAAGCTAGGCAAAATTACAACAAGAATAATGACAATGAAGAACAAATGTTTGCTTGAAGTGTATCTTGTTGTGTTGTATCTCAATGGTTTTCTAGGTTGCTCCAGAACTTCCTCTATTTATAGGAGATGATTGATCAAGCATAGGCTCCTCTTGGGGATTGAAAATCTACAGAAAAATACAATTAAAATCAAGAATATAGTTGTTAGAAATCAATCCCACATTTTAAGGAAAAGATGTCTGCTGTCAAACGGTCAGATTTTTTTGTCAAAAGATAGAGCGGACCGTCGCACGAGAAATAGAAGTTCAAAAATGACACAACATTTTTACATAGGGCGACCGGCCGACGTAGGGTTCGACCGGTCACCCCTATGTTCAACCGGTCCATGCCTCAAAGGAGTGAATGATGGCTCAAAAGCTACTCTAGAAAACCATAGGCAAGTGCACCTATCGTTTTGTAGTATAGGTTATTGAGTACCGAGTGTCATTCCCACGAGGATTATAAGTACTAATAATTACCGTCCTTTTGTTATCTAATCTAGTAATTTTCAGAGTTTTGTTTGTTAAAATGGAAAATGAAAAATAGAGAATTTAAGATAATTGCAACTTACAAAAAGAAATCAAATAAAAATAGATTGTAGAATGAGAAATCAAGAGATAAAAATGTGTTGAATGTAAATCCCTCTAGAATGTTTTTGTGATTCAATCAAGATAAAAATACAACCATAAACCCTTAAGCAAAAACCAACCTCTTTTAATAAAATCTCATGTTATGTGGACCGTAGAAATTCCCGATTTAAGTTAAACCCTTTCTCAAGGCGAAAAACTCCTAATCTCAAGTTGATTAACTGAAATCTCTTTCTAGTTAAAACCCCCAAAATTGCATTATAACGATTTATGAATTCCCATATTAGGTTTGACCCTAATCGGAAGATTTATGTCGTCCCTATCTAGGATTGCATGCAACTCTTTTCACTTATATAGTTCTTTCTCACCATAAATCTCTCGATTACCCGATGAGGAATAAATATCAAATTAATATACCGGAAATATCAACTTGAATGAAATAAACATGATATAAGTGAATCACACAAGACATGAGAATTTTATTAAAAACATACAAACCTTAATCACAAATCCATTCTAGAGTTCATTACATTCAAACACTAGTAGTTTAGCTACTCATGATTTTGACAAAAGAATAAATTACACAAGAAGATTTAAGTGTTGTAAACATGGTGTACTTATCTTTTTCAAAATCTCAATGACTTGTTCCTTTGATAGATGATGTTGATCCAAGCCTTCTTCTCCAATGTTGCTACAAGCTTACTCCTCCAAGACCTCTTGATCCCAATTCCACTCAAAATGTTAAACACTATGAATCTCTCTGAATGTATATTACATGAATTATTTTCCAACTCAAACTCTTGGCTTTTATAAGCACCATCTTGTGAAATACCATATTAACAAATGCCCCATTTCCATGCTTGTTAGTTGAATCATTGTGTGCACATTCATGGTTGAGTTGGTTGAATCATTGTATACACATGATGATTGAGGGAATATGGGGACATGTTGCAGCAAAATTGGGTGTTAAAGGTGTATAAAAGTGGTCAAAAGGCTTGGTAGGTGAGTTTTCCATAATTTTCACATGGAAAAGTTGCAAAAGGGGTCCGGACACGCCCAGTGTCGCCCGACCGACACGGCCAGGCCGTCTTTGTTTAATTGTTCGAGCACTCAGCCGACATGGCGTGCTTCCCAACACGGCCAGGCCGTGTTCCAGACACGGCCGTGTTGGGAACACGGCCAGGCCGTGTTGGAGGCTGTTTTGTGCAAAAATTTCGAGTTTTTGGCTCCGGATGAACACGGCCGTGTTGCCCGACACCCCTGCCCGTGTTGGACCAAAAAGGCCCCGAAATGACGCGCGTTTGGCTTGGAATTTCGAGCGTTTTTGCATCCTTAAACTCCCGGTATGTTTTGACATGAATCCATGGTCCGAAATTCACCAAAATTAGCCCCGAATGGTCAATCTACATCAATAAAAGCACCTCGGAGTAATATGAACTATGTATAATCAAAAATTTACAAAACTAACAATAAAATGACTCGAATTCTACTCAAATATACACATAAAACGTGCATAAAAAGACCTTATCAAACCACCTCCAACTTTGAACTTTGCTTGTCCTCAAGCAAAACATTATATCAAAAAGAGGATTCAATAAATCACAACACAAAATTTTTTTTTTTTTTTTTTTCTTTTTCAACACATTGAACACAAGCAAAATCAAGTTCCTAGCCTTCTCAACCCGAATTAACCATTCAAAAAAATTATTTTGCAAAGCGATCGATCGTCAAGAAAGACCGTAATATCGGTAGGCATTATTGAGACTTGAAATCATCACGCCACAAATATTGATAGTTATGAACAACTTCAATTCAATAATGCTATGAAAATACAAGAACTCAATGGATCATAGTAGTTAGCTTACTAGTCATATAACCAAGCTTCTTGAACTTTATTGGAATGAGAAGTCAAGGAGTATTCATTCTCCTTTTTTTTTTTTTTTTTTTTTTTTTTTTTTTTGCGGACCTTTCGAGACATGCTTCCACTAGGTTTATATTTTGAATTTCTGTTCAAACACTCCTAGGGTGGTTTCCCATACTCATATTAGTGTCGCCGTTTTACGTAAAAGACAAACATGTGGCTCATGAATGCTCCTAGTTACTAAGCAACAACAAATAGAGTATAACCTCGATTGGTCCGTTTTTTTTTTTTTTTTTTTTTTTCTTCTTTTTCTTTTTCTCTTTTTTTATTCACAAGCTTGGTTTAACAACTAGTTAACCACTACTAAATCATGAGTTCTCGGAAGTTCATAGCACTAAGTACCGTCGTATATGCCTTAACATATCAAATATTTATGGTGTTGGAAATCTCGTCAAAATTTAGCTTGCATCCACGTCAATCTATCCTAGACAATCAATTGCTTCACATCAAAACACAAATTAACAAGTTAATATAGGTATAATTGGGCCAAGTTATTGACTAGCAAATACTCAATTTGTTAAAAAAAAAAAATCACATCTCTTGAAAACAAACACACAAGCATTCCGAAAATGTTATTGTACCCACCTCCAACTTTAAGATTCACATTGTCCTCAATGTGAAAGAAATAAATGGACAAACACACACAAAAAAAAACAAAAAAAAAAAATAGAATGATATAAAAGAGGTGGAAAAAAAAAAAATACGACCTTACTACAATAGTGGAATCAGTGTTGAGCGACCATTGGGTTGTTTTTGGTACGGGACCTTCAACGGCATCTTCATACCTAATCAAAGTTAAGCAACACACAACTCGAATACCGTGAAATCTCAAATATTCCCAATTAGGACAAGCAAGAAGAAGCTCAAGAGTTTTTTTTTTTTTTTTTTCATGATTTGAAAATGACTCTAAGGACTTGTGATTATTTTGAAAGAAAATAATAAAAAAAAAAAAAAAAAAAATGAAAACAATTGCACACAAACATCGGGTTGCCTCCCGGTTAGCGCTTCTTTAACGTCGTATAGCTGGACCATTTCACCTAAATGTGAAGATTTAATCGGGCGGAGCTTTGAACTTATGAAAAAATTTATCTCTTTGAACAACATCGCCACGCGTATCGATTTTCGAACAATTGACCTTCATGGTCCTATTTTTCTGCATGTTATTCTCAAAATGGGATTCATCTGTGGAAACTTTTGCACATTGAACATCACATACTTTCAAGGATTTTTTAGAAGACATATCAATCAAAGAATCATTTATCCTTGTCTCAATCAAGTTTATAAGAAAACAAGTATCATTTATAGGATTTCTCAAAGGAATTTTAAAGATAACTTGTTCACCCCCTACTCTCAAAGTAAGCTTTCCATCATGCACATCAATGAGAGATTTAGCGGTAGCCAAAAATGGACGTCCTAGAATTAAGGGAACTTCTATATTATCATGCATGTCAAGAATAACGAAATCGACTGGAAACACGAATTTATCAATCTTGACTAACACATCATGAATAATACCTCTAGGATGTTTAATCGATTTATCGGCTAATTGAATGTCCATCCTAATAGGTTTAAGTTCACCTAATCCCGCATGCTTAAATGTTTCATAAGACATCACATTGATACTAGCTCCCAAGTCGGCTAGTGCTATCATCAACAGGTAAACCATCAATTTTACAAGGGATAATAAAGCTTCCTGGATCATTAAATTTTTGTGGTAATTCATTGGAAGAACATTTATCATTCAATTGCACATTTGATAATTTGTTAAGCTTATTTTCATTAGGAATGATGTCATTAAGATCCCTAACATGCTTTGAAGGAGGGTCAACAAATGGAATATTAGTATGTAATTGCTTGAATGACTCAAGGTACTTACCAAATTTGTCCTCCTTTCTATCTTCTTCAGTTAAACTCCTAAGGGATCTTGGGCTTGTATTCGGCGACCTCATTTTTCATGAGATTTTCTTTGGACATGTCATCCTCCACGTATTTCTACGCATGGTGGTGTTGGCATAATCATGATCATATGGAAAACCGATGGTGATTGCCTTTACGTGCTCCCCTTGGGTTGGGCTCGGTGTTACCCAAAACTTCCTTGTGGCCTTTCGAAATCATCTTCGCAATCTGCCTATTTGGTTTTCCGTTATGGATAGATGCCTCTTGATTTCTCAAGGATGTTTCCGCCGCTTGGAATCGGGTATCTGTTGATTGCACAAACTTTGTTATAAGATCTTCCAAGTTAGGCTTACCTTGATTTGGTGAAATCCGGAGACGTGTGTAGATCGGGATTGGGATTAGGTCGTGGTTGACCTTGATTTCCCCACCAAAATTAGGATGTTGTCGCCACCCAGGATTATATGTGTTCTTTGTAAGGATTACTTGGGTAATTTCGCCTTGATTCCCAACGTAATTAGCATGTTCGGCGTGAGGTATCGTGTGTGGGCGGTCTTGATGATTATGCAATCCGCCGCAAGTTTCACAAGATAAAACGTGCGGTGGTGGTGGTTTAGGAGCTGCTAGATCGTCGATCTTTTGGGTCAAAGCTTCGACCTGTGGCGGCTAGTGTAACCACTGCATCTGCATTATAAATACCAACCGACACATTAGTTTTACCTCGTATAGATTGCCATTGGTAGCCGTTCATGGCCATTCCCTCAATCAAATCCTGAGCGGCTTCGGCGTTTTGTTATTAAGAGTTCCCCCGGCCGCCGCATCGATCATTTGTCTTGTTGCGAGAAAGTAGCCCATTATAAAATGTTTGGACTTGCATCCAAATAGGTAGGCCATGGTGTGGGCACTTTCGCAATAATTCCTTAAATCTCTCCCAAGTATCGTATAAAGTTTCATCGCCTGCTTGAGTAAATGAAGAGATTTCGTTCCTTAATCTTGCGGTCTTTGCGGTGGGAAATACTTCAAAAGGAATTTTTCCGCCATAATATTCCATGTTGTAATCGTTCCTTTTGGCAAAGTATTTAACCACTGTTTTGCTCGTCCCCAAGAGAGAATGGGAATAAGCGTGGCGGATGGCATCATCGGAGACCCCGTTGATTTTGAAAGTGTCGCAAATTTCAAGAAAATTCGCGATGTGATTATTGGGATCTTCATCCGCGGTAGACCGTCAAATTGGACAAGTTGTTGCACCATTTGAATAACGTTGGGTTTAATTTCAAAATTGTTGGCGGCAACAAATGGGCCTTACAATGCTTGACGTCGTGCCATCCATGGATGGCTTGGCGTAATCGTACATAGTTCTTTGTTCATCCGCCATATCGGGATCCTTGCCTTCGTTAATATCCTCCTCGTGGTCGTATTAATACTTTCCTCTCAGTATTCTTCTACGGCGGTGTTGCGCTTCCAAATTCGGCGACGAGTAGGCATGCATGCACTGCGGTAAATAAAGAGGATAAGTGTAATCCAATACTTACAAAGATAGATAAAAAGAAAGACAAATGATGAAATAAAATAATAATAAATAAAAAAAATGATTAAATTAACAAAAATAAGGTGTTCTTAATATTACAATCCCCGGCAACGGCGCCAAAAACTTGATGGCTCAAAAGCTACTCTAGAAAACCATAGGCAAGTGCACCTATCGTTTTGTAGTATAGGTTATTGAGTCACCGTGTCATTCCCACGAGGATTATAAGTACTAATAATTACCGTCCTTTTGTTATCTAATCTAGTAATTTTCGTAGTTTTGTTTGTTAAAATGGAAAATGAAAAATAGAGAATTTAAGATAATTGCAACTTACAAAAAGAAATCAAATAAAAATAGATTGTAGAATGAGAAATCAAGAGATAAAAATGTGTTGAATGTAAATCCCTCTAGAATGTTTTTGTGATTCAATCAAGATAAAAATACAACCATAAACCCTTAAGCAAAAACCAACCTCTTTTAATAAAATCTCATGTTATGTGGACCGTAGAAATTCCCGATTTAAGTTAAACCCTTTCTCAAGGCGAAAAACTCCTAATCTCAAGTTGATTAACTGAAATCTCTTTCTAGTTAAAACCCCCAAAATTGCATTATAACGATTTATGAATTCCCATATTAGGTTTGACCCTAATTCAGAAGATTTATGTCGTCCTATATCTAGGATTGCATGCAACTCTTTTCACTTATATAGGTTCTTTCTCACCATAAATCTCTCGATTACACCCGATGAGGAATAAATATCAAATTAATATACCGGAAATATCAACTTGAATGAAATAAACATGATATAAGTGAATCACACAAGACATGAGAATTTTATTAAAAACATACAAACCTTAATCACAAATCCATTCTAGAGTTCATTACATTCAAACACTAGTAGTTTAGCTACTCATGATTTTGACAAAAGAATAAATTACACAAGAAGATTTAAGTGTTGTAAACATGGTGTACTTATCTTTTTCAAAATCTCAATGACTTGTTCCTTTGATAGATGATGTTGATCCAAGCCTTCTTCTCCAATGTTGCTACAAGCTTACTCCTCCAAGACCTCTTGATCCCAATTCCACTCAAAATGTTAAACACTATGAATCTCTCTATGAATGTATATTACATGAATTATTTTCCAACTCAAACTCTTGGCTTTTATAAGCACCATCTTGTGAAATACCATATTAACAAATGCCCCATTTCCATGCTTGTTAGTTGAATCATTGTGTGCACATTCATGGTTGAGTTGGTTGAATCATTGTATACACATGATGATTGAGGGAATATGGGGACATGTTGCAGCAAAATTGGGTGTTAAAGGTGTATAAAAGTGGTCAAAAGGCTTGGTAGGTGAGTTTTCCATAATTTTCACATGGAAAAGTTGCAAAAAGGGTCCGGACACGCCCGTGTCGCCCCCGACACGGCCAGGTCCGTCTTAATTGTTCAGGCACTCAGGCTGACATGGCCGTGCTTCCCAACACGGCCAGGCCGTGTTCCAGGACACGGCCGTGTTGGGGAACACGGCCAGGCCGTGTTGGAGGCTGTTTTGTGCAAAAATTTCGAGTTTTTGGCTCCCGGCGGAACACGGCCGTGTTGCCCGACACCCCCTGCCCGTGTTGGACCAAAAAGGCCCCGAAATGACGCGTTTGGCTTGGAATTTCGAGCGTTTTTGCATCCTTAAACTCCCCGGTATGTTTTGACATGAATCCATGGTCCGAAATTCACCAAAATTAGCCCCGAATGGTCAATCTACATCAATAAAAGCACCTCGGAGTAATATGAACTATGTATAATCAAAAATTTACAAAACTAACAATAAAATGACTCGAATTCTACTCAAATATACACATAAAACGTGCATAAAAAGACCCTTATCAGTGAAGAGAATAAGTTTCTGTTTCAACAAACACTTGCAGGTACCGGTCACACCTAGGGCGACCGATTGACCTGACCGGTCGACGCCCGGGGCGACCGGCCGACCTGCTATTTCTCACCCCAGGCTCGAATTCTGTTTCAATGTACTCTTCAGGTACGGGTTGCCCTATAGGCGGCCAGTGACCTCGAGGCAAATGTTGTGCGATTATTGTCGAAAATAAAACTCAAGAAATACTCCAAAAATTTAGTAAAAACATTTTAAACCAATCGGGAGTATTTAGACAACATTTAGGAACCTTGTTTTGAAGTAAAAACATATAAACATAAAATCGTTTAAAAATGTTGTCCAATTTTATCTGAAATAAAACTTGAAGAAATACTCCGAAAAATATTGAAACCATTTGAAATCATTTGGGAGTATTTGAAAAACAATTAAAAACATTATTTTGGTGTAAAAATAAAATCATCAAAATTAAGATAAAAATAAGTATCAAACAATCTCCTCCTTTTTGATGATTTCAAACCAAAACAATTTTTAGAAATATTAGAGGGACAATTTTAAAAACAATTTTCCGGTAAAAACATATAACCGTTTGGAAGCAACCAAAATTTCCAAAATACATAAGCAACCAAGAAAGGGAGTAATTATATTCAATAATAGGCATAATAAGCACAAGCTCCCCCTATCAACAAGCACATCAAGAATAATGTAAAAGCAATTAACCATAAGCTAAAAGCTTAGCTTTTACAAGTTGTTTAAGAGCTTATAAGCTCCCCCTGTCAACAAAACATCATTAGACAAGTATATAAGTCCATCAAGCAACAATTGGACTAAAAAAAAATTCACAACTTATGGCTTTTGAGAGCCATAGCTTATAGCTTTTATAACAAGCTTTTATTAGCTTTTTTGAGCTAATGAGCCATTTTCCTGTTTCTCTCCCTTTGGAATCATCAAAAAGAATGTTAGGATGATAAAAACAACATACAAGTTTATCAAAGAGCGCCAATAATACGATTTATCAACCATTGAAAGAATTTAAGCTAAGAAACCAAAAAAAATGGGGGAGATGTATCATAAGAAAACCATAAGCTCATTTGTTAGCCAAAAACATGATCTCAATAAGAATTTAAGACATTTAAAAATAAGAGAATCACGTATGTGATGAGTTTTTCATTGAAGCAATATATCAAACACTTGGTGGGCTTCAACGTTTAAAGAAGGTGTATATAGCCCTTGCAAAAGAGTTTAAGCCAAGTTTTTCATATCATCACCAAAAAACAATTTTAATAAATATCATTCATCAACAATCAATAAGCTCATCACAAACATATATAATTTGCATCAAGAAACAGACATTTAAACCAAGTTTTCAAGGGTTCAACCCAATTGAGCTAAAGAGAGTGAAATTCTTACCATTCGATCGGTAAAGACAAGCAATGATTATGATAATCGAGCTAGACAATCCCCAAAATATATAATTTATACAACAAAACACATATGGAGTGAATTGTGTGTGAAAATAACAAAGGGGACGAAAATAGAGTTAAAAGGCCAAAATGCCAAAGTCTGGAAAACATAACCATTTTAAGCCAAAAACAGGCATAGGGCGACCGGTCCTAGGTGAGGGCGACCGGTCGACTGGGTGGGCGACCGGTTGCCCTCACCCCAGTCAGCCCACTGTCTCCTGTTTTATATAAATCCGAATTTTGATCCAAAAATCCTAATTTTCGCCCCTAAGTTTTAAAACGTGCAAAATGCAAACGTAGACCTCATTCAATATACATTATGTCATAATCAAGCTCGAAATGAGGTAAAATACTTGGCGGTAAACGATTTAAAAAAGTCCGCGAGTTATCCTTGAGACGGAGTTAAACACATCTCAAGTTTTTGTTAAAATTGCAATCCCTTAACAATTATATCGAATCTCAATATGTTTAATTCAATTATGACGTACCATAGTTTGAATTATTTTGACTGGATTTGTTATCCCGAAAAATAAGAACATTTTAAAGCTTTGGATACAACAAGTCATAAGAAGAAGTGCCTTTCAAATATTTGAAAATTTCTTTTAACGGCACTTTAATGTTGGGATAGTTTTTGAAGTCGAGCACATAGACATAAGACATATGGAATGTCGAGTCTATAGAAATAATACAAGAAAACATACCTCGAATTTGTTTGTCGGCCGATATGCCTTTCTCAACCTTTGTCAATCTTTAGTCATAGAGGTTGAGATGGTTCTTCTTTCTTCAATGCTTAACTCCTTCAAGAGTTCTTTTGAAATATAACCATCTTCTTGGCATTGAATAATTTGTAGTCCAAGCAAGAAATTGAGCTCCCCCATCATGCTCATCTCAAGCTCACCTAGTATCAACTTAGAAAAATATATCTTGCACAAATATTGATAGTAGCACCAAAAATATTTTCATAAATATGAACAAGTAAACAATCTTGCCCTTTTAAAAAAAAACAAAGAGAGTAGTATCAACTTTACCTCTTGTAAAATCATTTAGCAAAAATAGCTAAGTCTATCATACCATACACGGGGTACTTGTTTTAAACTATACAAGGCCTTTTATAAAAATCATTTGGCCTAGAAAAATTTTAAAACCCGGAGATTGTTTTACATAGACTTCTTCTTGAATAAAACCATTTAGAAAATTGGATTTAACACCCATTTGGTAAAGCTTGAAATTTTCTCAAAACAAGAATGGGCAAGTAAAGTGCAAATAACTTCTAAATGTGCTATGAGTGCAAATATCACATCAAAATCATTACCTTCTTCTTGACAATATCATTGAGCTACTAACCTTGTCTTGTTCATCAAACTTGTTGCGAAATATCACAAATTTCTGCAAAATCTTAACAAGATATTTTGCACACGAGCATAGTAATATCGAATAATAGATGCACCTTTTTAAGCACCACATACTATGCATCATCAAGAGTCTAATAAATCATTCAAGTTCAAATAAGCTTAAGAAAGCTATATAAGGTCTCTTTTTGAAATATGAAAATACGAGAGCACATAGTTGAGACCTCAATCACAAGAATCATATGAACAAGAGCTTTTACATAAGCATCCAATAATAATGGCATTTATATGTGCAATAAAATGTATAACTAGAAGATCAATTTTTTTTATCAAAACAAAATATAATCCTTTAAAAATCTTGGATAAAACAAGCTATGTTAAATAATATCTTCTCAAAAATCAAAACATCCTCTTAATGACACTAGTATAAAATAAGCACATAGGCATATGGCAGAACATGTATTGAGTGTATGAGATGAATGAGTGTACCTCGATAGTTCATATCTCTCTTGATATATTACGAGTGGATAACCATTGAAAGAGATATGTAAATCCTACACAATTCTTAAACCAAATATTGCACAAACATAATAATACATGTGTAGGCTAAGCAATAAGAGATATCTTAAGCATGCTTGTGCCATATAACTACATAGGAGATAATAAGCCACATAATTCTAAGTAAATGCACAAGAGTTTTAGAAACGTCATGCAAGGTCTTCTTTAAAAATATTTTGAAACTTACAAATATATTGAAGACCTAAATTTTAAAAATAAAATTTTTAAACTCATTTTGAAAAAATTATTTTGCAATTTAGACACAAATAAAAATATGCAAGAAAAATAAAATGCATATTTAAATAGGGAGATACGGTTTACCAATTTCGCCATTTCCATGGGTTGTGTCGTTCCCATTGTTGATGATATCTTCCCTTTTGAAAATCTTCTTGTTGATGATGGTTTTTCCAATTGCTCCATTTCCAAGCATTGTGGCCTTCCCATTTTTGAAAGTGTCTTTCTCTTGGAAAATCATCTTGTTGATGATGTCTTTGCCACTTCCAAGGATTTTGTTCATCCCATTTTTGATTATTTCCTATTCTTGGAAAATGACTTTGTTGAAAATGTTTTCTCCTTTGATCAAATGAAATGGTCATTTGATGTTTTCTTGCGGTATGAATTTTCTTCGATTATTATTTCACGGGTACCTAATATAATATTGTTTTGTGGTACCCTCAAGTGCTTGGTCCTTTGGGATTAGTCTTGAGACTTTTAGGTCTCCAACAATAATTAGAGCTATTTCTAGCCCGGCCATTTTTACCGTATGACCCTTCTTACCGCAATAAAAGCAAGTAACATCACTAATATGCATAGGAACTCGATTCTTTTTCATATGCTTGACAATATTAGGCTCATGATCAAGTTCACTATTCAAATTATCACAACTATTAACATTCACAATATTGGGCAATTTATTGGTACTCAAGTCGGATTTTGATAAATCATTTTTCATGCAATTAATATCCTCAACAAGAGTGCTATTTTGTTTTTCAAGGTTTCTAACCTTATCAAGTGTGGTGGTGTGAGCACATGATAGCGATTCATAGGAAGTAAATAAACTATCCTTATCATTTTCAAAACATTGAATTCCTTTTTCAAATTTTTGTACTTAACAAGTAAATTTTGGAATTCATTTTGAAGATCATCAAAATCATTTTGCAAATCACTATAATCATTTTGAATAACAATATCATAGGAAGTAGAGGGTTTAAGACATACCTCATTTTCTTCTTCGATGCCCATAAAATATTGTTCGACTACTTCATAGTTGGAAGTTGTAAAAGGCTTGTTCCTTAGATTTGAACTTGTATCCCTTTGAGAAGTAGATGCTTTTGAGTTGCTCCTATCATTTGCATATACTTCATGAATGACTTCTAATTTTTCCCATACTCCATGAGCCGGTCGAATTCCTACAATATGTTCATATTCCAAATTAGTAATTGAACAATACAAAATATTTAGAGCTTTATCGTTTAAGGAGATGATTTTCTTCTCTTCATCATTGAGCTCTTTGAAGCCTTTGGAGGTGTGTGGTGTGTCTTTCATCGGAATGGATTCTCCATTTATGACGATGTTCCAAATATCAAACCTGCAACCTTGTAAATAACATTCCATTCTTTATTTCCAAAATATATAATTTTTGGAATCAAATAGAGGTGGCTTGGTGGTGGAGTGCTTGCATTAAGATGAGCTTCGTTCAGTAGTCGACGATCATTCCTCTTCACTCGCGATGTGAAACGAGCTTGCCAAAGAGTTTGGCTCGATACCACTTGTAAGTCCAAGCGGCTACGATAATCTAGAGAGGGGGTGAATAGATTATCTACATCTTTTCGATTACGCCCTTTTTTCGAACCGAATGCTCAAAGATAATAACAAGGGTGCGGAATGTAAACAACACATGTCCCCAAGAGGAGACTATCATGTACAAGACATCACCTATAAATAGAGGAAGAATTGAAGCAAAACTACAAGAGAGAAAACTACAACACAACAAGATACACTCAAGAATACACTTGTTCTTACATTGTCTTATTTCTTGTTGTAATTTGCCTAGCTATTCACTTTCACATTCTTGAGGTCTAGGCTATTCTTGATTACACTTGCACTCTATTGTATTATCAATTATCGAATTGCAATCTTGAATTTGTGGTCCTCATTCAAACACAAGATATCCTTGTAAGTGTTCTTGTGGTAAGAACACACTTGGGTGAACTAGGTGTTAGGTGTAAGAAGATTGTGGTAATCTTCTTGTTGAGGTGTTGAAGAATTTGGTATTCTTCAAAGTTGAAGATTGTGGTAATCTTCACAAGGTGCCATTGAAGATTGTGGTAATCTTCAAGTGAGATTGTGGTAATCTCAAAGGTGGTGTTGAAGAAGAGTGTGGTGCTCTTCAAGGTGTTGTTGTAAGTTGGTGTTGTATTAATTTGTGGTAAATTAATAAAATCTTCTTTCTTTTTGAAATCCATCCTGGATATACTGGGGTGGTAGAGGATTAGGCCCTAGGTGGGTTGAACCTCTTTAAATCGACGTGTGTTGTTTACATTCCGCACCTTTATTATTGTTTTTGAGCATTCGGTTCGAAAAAGAGGGCAAAATCGAAAAGATGGAGATAATCTATTCACCCTCCCTCTAGATTATCGTAGCCGCTTGGACTTACAAGTGGTATCAAAGCCAAACTCTTTGGCAAGCTCGTTTCACATCGCGAGTGAAGAGAAACGATCGTCGGCTACGAACGAAGCTCGTCTATCCGGCACCTCCACCACCAAGCCACCACTATTTGACTCCAAAAATTTTAATTTTTGGAAAGAAAGAATGGAATGTTATTTAAAAGGTTGCGGGTTCGACATTTGGAACACCGTCATTAATGGAGAATCCATTCCGATGAAAGATACACCACACACCTCAAAAGGCTTCAAAAAGCTCAATGATGAAGAGAAAAAAATCATCTCCTTAAATGGTAAAGCTCTTAATATTTTACATTGTTCATTTACCACTTTGGAATTTGATCATGTTGTAGGTATTCGATCAGCACATGAAGTATGGCAAAAATTAGAAGCCATCTATGAAGTATATGCAAATGAAAGGAGCAACTCAAAAGCATCTACTTCACAAATGGATACAACATCAAATCCAACAACATGGGATAAGCCTTCTACAACCTCCCATGATGAACAAGTTGAACAATGCCTCATGGGCATCGAAGAAGAAAACGAGGTAAGTTCTAAACCCTCTACTTATTATGACAATGAATTGCAAAATGTATATAGTGATTTGCAAAATGATTATGATGAGCTACAAGATGAATTCCAAAACTTACTTGTTAAATACAAAAATTTGAAAAAAGGAATTCATTGTTTTGAAAAATGATAAGGATAGTTTATTTACTTCCTATGAATCTTTATCATGTACTCACACCACCACTCTTGATAAGGTTAGAAACCTTGAGAAAGAAAATAGTACTCTTGTTGGGAATATTGATTGCATGAAAAAGGATTTGTTAAAATTCAACTTGAGTACCAATAAAATGTTCAATATTGTTGATATTCATAATTGTGATAAAGGACTTGATCATAAGCCTAATGTTGTTAATCATATGAAAAAGGATCAAGTCACTATGCATATTGGTCATTATGCTCCTAGAATTATTACTTGTTTTTATTGTGGCAAAAAGGGTCATACGGCTAATTCTTGTCGGGCTAGAAATAGCTCTAATTATTGTTGGAGACCTAAAAGTCTCAAAGCTAATCCTAAAGGACCCAAACACATGAGGGTACCACAAAATAATGTGTTATTAGGTACCGCCGTGAGTAATAATCGGAGAAAATTCATGCCACCAAGAAAACATCAAATGAACGTTTCATTTGATCAAAGAAGGAGAAACTATTCTCAACAAAGCCAATTTCAAGAAGAGCGTATAATCAAAAATGGGAAGAACACAATCCTTGAAATGGCAAAGACATCATCAACAAGATGATTTTCAAAGAAGAAGACCATCAACAATGGGAAGGTAACCAACCTTGAAATGGAGTAATCAAAGAAGTCATCATCAACAAAGTAACTTCTCAAGGGGAAGATATCATCAAGAATGGGAAAGACACAACCCATGGAAACGGCGTAATTGGTAAACCGTATCTCTCCATTTATATATGCATTTTATTTTAATTCTATGCATGTTTTTATTTGTGTCTCAATTGCAAAATGAGTTTTCAAGTATTTTTAAGGTCTTTAATATATATTTGTGCTTTTAAAATATTTTTGAAAAAAGAAGACCTTATATGATGTTTTTAAAACTCTTGTGCATTTTTTGTAGACTAAAGTGTGTTATCATCTTTTATGGATTTTTATGGCATGAGCTTACTTGTGATATCTCTTAGCCTACACTTCTATCATTATGATTTGTGCTAGATTTGTTTTAAGAATTGTGTAGGATTTACATATTTTCACAAATGGCCATTTACGTCATTATTTGTCAAGATAGGCATAAATTATCGAGGTACGTTTACTAGTGTTATTCTTACTCTTATAGACTCGATATATATTGCCATGTGCCTATGTGCTTATAGTATTTCATACAAAGTGCCATTAAGAGGATTTCTAGATTTTTTGAAAGGCACTATTAGATATTTGATTGCACATATTTGCTTTGTCAACTCTTGTTCAAATAATTCTTTTAAATGAGGTCTCAACTATATGCTATCGGATTTTCAAATTTCAAAAGAGACCTTTTATAGCTTTCTTAAGCTTATTTGAACTTGCATGATTTATTAGACTCTTGATGATATTCTAATTGCTTCATGGTCTATATATATAGTGTCTATTTCTACTATGCTCTTATGCAAGATATTTTGTAATTGATGATTGAGGCATGTTTTTACACTTGGGCTATTTTTCTCTTGCTTATATAAGCGATGCCGTTAATAAGTTTGTTAAGTTGTGTAGATGAGAAATGAAGTACTCCAAATATTAGTTACCTCAAAAATTTGGATGTAAATGTTCTTTTATGAACACCTTAGACCAATTGGATGCCCTAATGAAGTAGACAAAAAGAGTATTCCGGAACAAACTCGATGACCAAGGCAACATTGGTCGAACTAAGGCGAGGTTAGTAGCTCGAAGGTATTTTCAAGAAGAAGGTAATTGATTTTGATTTTTGCACCCATAGCACATTTAGTAGCTATTTGCATTTTACTTGCCCATTCTTGTTTTAAGAAAATTTCAAGTTTTACCAAATGGATGTTAAATCCAAATTTCTAAATGGTTATATTCTAGATGAAGTCTATATAAAACAACCTCCGGGGTTTTAAAATTTCTCTAGGCCAAATGATTATTTTTAAGGCCTTGTATGGTTTAAAACGAGTACCCCGTGTATGGTATGATAGACTTAGCTATTTTTGCTAAATGATTTTACAAGAGATAAAGTTGATACTACTCTCTTTGTTTTGAAAAAAAAAATAGGGCAAGATTGTCTACTTGTGCATATTTATGAGAATATTTTTGGTACTACTAATGAATATGTGTGCAAGATAATTTTCCAAGTTGATGCAAGGTGTACCTGAAATGAGCTTGATGGGGGAGCTCAATTTATTGCTTGGACTTCAAATTATTCAATGCCAAGAAGATGGTTATATTTCAAAAGAACTCTTGAAGGAGTTAGGCATTGAAGAAAGAAGAACTATCTCAACCTCTATGGCTAAAGATTGACAAAGGTTGAGAAAGGCATGTCGGTCGACAATTAAATTCGAGGTATGTTTTCTTGTATTATTTCTATAGACTCGACATTCCATATGCCTTATGTCTATTTGCTCGACTTCAAAAACTATCCCAACGAATCTCATTAAAGTGCCATTAAAAGAAATTTTCAAATATTTGAAAGGCACCTCTTCGTATGACTTGTTGTATCCAAAGCTTTAAAACGTTCTTATTTTTTTTTTGGGACAACAAGTTCGGTATCTATTATACGGTTATTCATATTCAAAATTTGGTTCGTCATAATCGAACTAAACATATTGAGATTCGATATATTTTTTAAGGGATTGTGATTTTTTTTAACCAAAAACTTGAGATGTGTTTAATTCCGTCTCAAGGATAACTCGCGGACTTTTTGATCGTTAACCGCCGAGTATTTTACCTCATTTCGAGCTTTATTATGACATAATGTATATTGAATGAGGTCTACGTTTGCATTTTGCACGTTTTTAAAACTTAGGGGTGAAAAATTCGGATTTTGGAAAAACTGACAGACAGTGGGCTGAAAAGGTTGAGGGCAACCGGTCGCCCTCAACGTCGACCGGTCGCCCTCAACCTCGACCGTCGCCTCTAGGCTATAATTTGGATTAAAATGGTTCTTGTCTTGACATTCGTCACTTTGACACCTTTTGGTCATTTTTCGTCTCCTTTGCAAATTTCACACACAATTCACTTCAAATGAGTTTTGATGCATGAATTATATATTTTGGGGATTATCTAGCTCGACTATCATCATCATTGCTCGTATTTACTGATTGAATGGTAAGAATTTCACTATCTTTAGCTCAAATGGGTTGAACCCTTGAGTTTGTGGCTTATATGTATTTTTCTTGATGTAATTCATATATGTTTGTGATGAGCTTATTGATTGTTGATGAATGATATTTGTTAAATTGTATTTGGTGATGAAAAACTTGGCTTGATTTCATTTACAGGGGCTATATATATCTTTTTCAATTTTTGACGCCCGCCAAGTGTTTGATAAAATGTTTCAATGAAAAATTCATCACCTACATGATTCTCTCGATTTCAAAAGTCTTATATATTTATAGAGATCATGTTTTGCTTGTCAAATGATCTTTCATAAGCTTCTACAAGTCGTATGATTCGACTCTTCCCTCCTATTTGGTTTAAAAGCTTCAATGTTCAAATAGCTCGATACATCGGTTTACTTGCGCACTTTGATAAGAATATATGATGTATTTATCGTGCTAACATTCTTTTTGATGATTCCAAAGGGGGAGATTGAACAATTTATAAGCTCTTTAGCTCAAAGAAGCTAAGATAAGCTTCACGAAAAGAAACTATAAGTTGTGGCTATGTATAAGTTGTGGCTATGTAATGCCATAAGTTGTGGATCATATGTATTCATGTCTCTAATGATGTCTCTTTGACAGGGGGAGCTTTTAAGTTATTGATACTTAAGCTCAATATCAAAAAGCTAATATTTTAGCTTATGTTTTAGTTGCTTCTATATAACTCTTGTTGTGCATGTTGATAGGGGGAGCAGTTTCTATATGCGTTTGAATATCTCTACTCCCATCCTTATGTTTATATTGCGTGGAATGTTGTCGCTCTCAACGGATATTTATTTTTGACCGGAAAACTTGTTTTGTTTTCAAAATCGCCTCTGAAAATTGTTTTGGTTTGTAATCATCAAAAAGGGGGAGATTGTTTGATAAATGGTTTAATCATGATTTTGATGATTTTGTTTTATACCAAAACAATGTTTTTTAAAGGTTGTCTAAATACTTCTAAATGATTTAAAATGGTTTTTCCCGAAGTATTTCTTCAAGTTTGTTTTCGACTAAAATGGACAACACTTTTAATGACTGTATGTCAAAATGTTTTTACATCAAAACTATGTCCCTGAATGTTGTCCTAATACTCCCGATCGGTCTAAAATGTTTTTACTATTTTTTGGAGTATTTCGTGGAGTTTATTTTCGATATAAAATTGGACAACACTTATGTTTCAGGCTCGACCGGTCGCCCTATAGGGCAACCCGTACCTGTGTTGAGTTTTGGAACAGAAAAAGGGACAGAGACAAAATTGAGGGGGGCGACCGATCGACCCGGAGGACGACCGGTCGACCCTATGGGCGACCGGTGCCTGAAGCCCCCCCGAAGAACAGAAACATTTGTTTCTTATTTTTGATCTCCTCGGCCGGTCCAACACAGGGGCGACCGATCGGACCCCCCTGCGACCGGTCCCCCTGTGTAAAAATTCGCAGAATTCAATTTCAATCTTATCTCTGCGCGACCGGTCGAACCCCTCTTTTGACAGCAAACTATCCGTTGAGTTTGCGTACGCTTTTTCCTTGATTTAAGGGATTGATTTCTAACACTCTTTTCTTCAATTGTCTTGCAATTTTTTACAGATTTCATGTCCCCAAGAGGAGCCTATCATGTACAAGACATCTCCTATAAATAGAGGAAGAATTGAAGCAAAACTACAAGAGAGAAAACTACAACACAACAAGATACACTCAAGAATACACTTGTTCTTACATTGTCTTATTTCTTGTTGTAATTTGCCTAGCTATTCACTTTCACATTCTTGAGGTCTAGGCTATTCTTGATTACACTTGCACTCTATTGTATTATCAATTATCGAGTTGTAATCTTGAATTTGTGGTTGTCATTCAAACACAAGATATCCTTGTGAGTGTTCTTGTGGTAAGAACACACTTGGGTGAACTAGGTGTTAGGTGTAAGAAGATTGTGGTAATCTTCTTGTTGAGGTGTTGAAGAATTTGGTATTCTTCAAAGTTGAAGATTGTGGTAATCTTCACAAGGTGCCGTTGGAGATTGTGGTAATCTTCAAGTGAGATTGTGGTAATCTCAAAGGTGGTGTTGAAGAAGAGTGTGGTGCTCTTCAAGGTATTGTTGTAAGTTGGTGTTGTATTAATTTGTGGTAAATTAATAAAATCTTCTTTCTTTTTGAAATCCATCCCTGATATCTTTGGGGTGGTAGAGGATTAGGCCCTAGGTGGGTTGAACCTCTTTAAATCGACGTGTGTTGTTTACATTCCGCACCTTTATTATTGTCTTTGAGCATTCTGTTCGAAAAAGAGGGCAAAATCGAAAAGATGGAGATAATCTATTCACCCCCCCTCTAGATTATCGTAGCCGCTTGGACTTACAAGTGTAATCAAGAATAGCCTAGACCTCAAGGATGTGAAAGTGATAAGTTAGGCAAAATTACAACAAGAATAATGACAATGAAGAATAAGTGTTTGCTTGAAGTGTATCTTGTTGTGTTGTATCTCAATGGTTTTCTTGGTTGCTCCAAAACTTCCTCTATTTATAGAAGATGATTAATCAAGCATATGCTCCTCTTGGGGATTGAAAATCCACAAAAAAAAATACAATTAAAATCAAGAATATAGCTGTTAGAAATCAATCCCACATTTTAAGGAAAAGATGTCTCTTGTCAAACGGTCGATTTTCTTTGTCAAAGATAGGCGGCGACCGGCCGCACGAAATAAGTTCAAAAAATGACACAGCATTTTTACATAGGGCGACCGGTCGACGTAGGGTTCGACCGGTCACCCCTATGTTCAACCCGTCCATGCCTCAAAGGAGTGAAGAGAATAAGTTTCTGTTTCAACAAACACTTGTAGGTACCGGTCGCACTTTAGGGCGGCCACTGTGCATTAGATAAATATTTTTATCAAGATTTTGATGATTATGTTTAAATGAATTTTTATACCAAAACAATGTCAATAAATGTTGTTCAAATACTCCTAAATTATTTAAAATGTTTTTGCTAACTTTTGGAGTATTTCTTAGAATTTATTTTTCGATAAAAATGGACAACACTTTTGATGGTTTTGTTTAAATTGGTTTTTACACCAAAACCATGTTTATAAATATTTTCCAAATACTCCCAATTGATTTTAAAATGTTTTTACTAATTTTTTGGAGTATTTCTTGAGTTTATTTTTGATAAAAATCGGACAACATTTCAATTTGGAGGTCGGTCGATCGGTCGCCCAAAGCGTCGGCCGACCGCACCAAGAGTGCACGCAATTGAAACAGAAAATTCTGAGACTTGAAAAACTCAAGAGGGGACCGGTCCGGGCGGGGCAGACCGACCGTCGCACCCCCCCGCAACCCCTACCTGGATCGCACTATTTTTATTCAAACGTTCGCAATCTTATACGGAGAAGCGACCGGTCACACAGGCAATCTTTTGACAGCAAAATTTGTACCGTTGAACTCCTTGACAGCATGATTTGCTTTTCAATTTTGTACAATATTTCTACATCTTGTGATCCTCTTTTTGTAGACAAAAGTGAAGAAGAAGGAGCCTATGTTGGTGAAGACTTCCCTATAAATAGAGAATGAATTGAAGAGACAAGAAAAAAACAACACAAGCAAATACACAACAAGAAATCTGCAAATTTCCAAGCTTTCATATTCAACACTCTTGTTGTATTTATATCCTAAGTATTTCACTTTCACATCTTGAGGTCTAGGCTTTATTTCTTGATTACACTTGCACTCAAATTGTAATATTCATTATTGAGTTGTAATCTTGATTTTTGTCATCATTCAACACAAGACATCATTGTGAGTATTCTTGTGGAAAGAATACATTTGGGTGATCTAGGTGATAAGTGTTTCAAGAGTGTGGTGCTCTTGAGGTATTGAAGAATTTGGTGTTCTTCAAGGTTGAAGATTGTGGTAATCTTCACAAGGTGCCGTTGGAGATTGTGGTAATCTTCAAGAGAGATTGTGGTAATCTCAAAGGTGGTGTTGTAGAAGAGTGTGGTGCTCTTCAAGGTGATGTTGTAAGGTGTTGTATAAATTTTGGAAATTAATAAAATCTTTTTTTTTTTGGAAATCCATCCCGGAGATACTGGGGTGGTAGAGGATTAGGCCCTAGGTGGGTTGAACCTCTATAAATCGACGTGTGTTGTTTACATTCCGCACCTTTATTATTGTATTGGCGTAATTGATTCGAACAAAGTGGGCGAAACCGAAAAGATGGAGATAATCTATTCACCCCCCCCCTCTAGATTATCGTAGCCGCTTGGACTTACAAGTGGTATCAAAGCCAAACTCTTTGGCAAGCTCGTTCCACATTGCGAGTAAAGAGGAACGATCACCGGCTACGAATGAAGTCTACCTTACCGGCGCCTCCACCACCAAGCCACCACTATTTGATTCCAAAAATTATATATTTTGGAAAGAAAGAATGGAATGCTATCTACAAAGTTGCGGGTTCGATATTTGGAACACGGTCGTAAATGAAGAATCCATTCCGATGATGGACACACCACACACCTCCAAAGGCCTCAAAGAGCTCAATGATGAAGAGAAGAAAATCATCTCCTTAAATGGTAAAGATCTTAATATTTTGTATTGTTCACTTACCATTTTGGAATATGATCATATTGTAGGAATTAAACCGACACATGAAGTATGGAGAAAATTAGAAGAAGTATATGCAAATGAAAGGAGCCACTCAAAAGCATATACTTCTCAAATGGATGCAAACCCAACTTGGGATGAGCTTCCTACAACTTCCGACGTCGATGAAAACGAACAATGTCTTATGGGCTTCGAAGAAGAAAATGAGGTTAGTTCAAAACCCTCCACTTCTTATGATAATGAATTACAAAATGATTATAGTGATTTGCAAAATGATTTTGATGAACTTCAAAATGAATTCCAAAGCTTACTTGTTAAATACAAAAATTTGAAAAAGGAATTCAATATTTTGAAAATTGATAAGGATAATTTATTTTCCTTTTATGAATCACTTTCATGTGATCACACCACCACACTTGACAAGGTTAGAAACCTTGAGAAAGAAAATAGTACTCTTGTTGAGGATATTAATTGCATGAAAAATAATTTATCAAAATCCAACTTGAGTACCGATAAAATGACCGATATTATTGATGTTCATAGTTGTGATAAATTGAAACAAGGACTTGATCATAAGCCTAATGTTGTTAATTATGTGAAAAAAAATCAAGTCCCTATGCATGTTGGTCATTATGCTCCCAAAATTACTACGTGTTTTTATTGTGGTAAAACGGGTCACACGGTTAATACTTATCGGGCTAGAAATAGCTCTAATTATTATTGGAGACCTAAAAGTCTCAAAGCTAATTTCAAAGGACCCAAACACTTGAGGGTACCACAAAATAATGTCATATTAGGTACCCGACGGAATAATAATCGAGAAAAATACATACCGCCAAGAAGACATCAAATGACCATTTCATTTGATCAAAGGAAAAGACAACATCAAAATAAATTTCCAAGAGAAAGACACTATCAACAATGGGAAGGCCACAATGCTTGGAAATGGAGCAATTGGAGAAACCACCATCAACATGAAGATTTTCAAACGGGAGATATCATCAACAATGGGAACGACACAACCCATGGAAATGGCGAAATTGGTAAACTGTATCTCCCTATTTAAATATGCATTTTATTCTTTGCATGTTTTTATTTGTGTCTTTATTGCAATATGAGTTTTCATATTTTTAAAATTTAGGTCTTCAATATATTTGTGAGTTTCAAAATATTTTTGAAAAGAAGACCTTGCATGATGTTTCTAAAACTCTTGTGCATTTAATTAGACTTATGTGGTTTATTATCTCCTATGTAGTTATATAGCACAAGCATGATTAAGATATCTCTTATTGCTTAGCCTACACATGTATTATTGTGTTTGTGCTAAATTTGGTTGAAGAATTGTGTAGAATTTACATATGGTTATCTACTCGTAATATATCAAGAGAAACATGAATTATCGAGGTACGCTCATTATTGTTATTCATCTCATAGACTCGATACATGTTGTGCCATATGTCTATGTGCTTATTTTATACAAGTGCCATTAAGAGGATGTTTTGATTTTTGAGAAGGCATTATTTAACATAGCTTGTTTTATCCAAGATTTGTAAAGGATTATATTTTGTTTTTGATAAAACATTTGATTTTTTAAGTTATGCATTTTATTGCACATATAAAATTATTCTTGGTTGCTTTGTCAAAACTCTTGTTCATATGCTTCTTGTAAATGAGGTATCAACTATATGCTCTTGAATCTTTCAAATTTCAAAAGAGACCTTATATAGCTTCCTATAAGCTTATTTGAACTTACATGTTTTATGAAACTCTTGATGATTTGTTTGAAAGCATAGTATGTGTTACTTGTTATTATGTCTCTATTTGTCGATATTACTATGCTCTTGTGCAAGATATCTTCTTAAGATTTTGCAGAAATTTTTGGTATTTTGGAACAAGCTTGATGACCAAGGCAAAGTTAGTAGCTCTAAGGTATTATCAAGAAGAAGGTATTGATTTTGATGATGCATTTGCTTCCGTGGTTTTTCACATTTTTCTTGCCTATTATTGTTTTAAGAAAATTTCAAACTTTACCAAAATAGATGTTAAATCCAATTTTCTAAATGGTTTTATTCAAGAAGAAGTCTATATAAAGCAACCTCCGGGGTTTAAAATTTTTCTAGGCCAAATGATTTTTTATAAAAGGCCTTGTATGGTTTAAATCAAGTACCCCATTTATGGTATGATAGACTTAGCTATTTTTGCTAAATGGTTTTACAAAAGGTAAAGTTTATACTACTCTCTTTGTTTTTGAAAAAGGGCAAGATTGTTTACTTGTACAAATTTATGATATCATTTATGGTGCTACTAATGAATTATTGTGTAAGTTATTTTCTAAGTTGATGCAAGGTGAACTTAAGATGATGAGAGGAGTTCAAATTTGATCATTGGAATTCAAGTTCAACAATGCCAATAAGGTGATTATATTCTACACTCAAAAGAAGAAGTGAGGCATTGAAGAAGAAAGAACCATTTCAACCTATATGGCCACAAATGCGAAAATTGACAAAATAGTTGAAGTAGGCATTGACAAACGAATTCGAGGTATGTTCATTCGTTTATTACTCCTTAGACTCGATATTCTATATGCCTTACGTCTATATGCTCGACTTCAAAAACTATCCCAATGAATCTCATTAAAGTGCCGTTAAAAGAAATTTCCAAATATTTGTAAGGCACTTCTTCGTATGACTTGTTGTATCCAATATCTTAAAATGTTCTTATTTTCGGGATAACAAGTCCGGTGATAATAATTTTCTTTCAAAATATGGTTCGTCATAATCGAACTAAACATATTGAGATTCGATATTTTTTCTGGGATTGCATGTTTTAACAAAAACTTGAGATGTGTTTAATTCCGTCTCAAGGATAACTTGCGGACTTTTTAAATCGTACACCGCCGAGTATTTTAATCCATTTCGAGCGTGATTATGACATAATGTATATTGAATGATGTCTACGTTTGCATTTTGCACATTTTTAAAACTTAGGGGCGAAAAATCGGATTTTTGGTTGAAAATTCGGATTTTGAAAAACTTGACAAAACAGTGGGCTGAAGAGGTTGAGGGCAACCGGTCGCCCTCAACGTCGATCGGTCGCCCTCAACCACAACCGGTCGCCCTGAGCTATAATTTGGATAAAATCGTTTATGTTCTCAGCATTTGTCATTTTGGTTTGTTTTGTGTTCATTTTTCGTCCCCTTCGCCAATTGCACACAAATTTCACTCAAAATTTGTTTTCTTGCATACATTGCATATTTTGGACTTCATGAGGCTCGATTATCATCATTTCTCATCTTTACCGATTAAATGGTAAGAATTTCTCCTTTTAATCTCAATTGGGTTGAACCCTTGAGAATGTGCTTGTATCTTGATATCTTGTTGAAATTCTTGTACTAATATGGCGTTTATGATGATTGATGATGAATGAATATTGTTGTATTGCAATTGGTGATGAAAATTTTTGGCTTAAACGAATCACAAAGGCTTTATATTTCTCTTGTTTCATTCAACGCACGCCAAGTGTTCGACAAAACGTTTCAATTAAAAATTCATCACCTACATGATTCTCTCGATTTGAAAAGTCTTCTAAGTTTATAGAGATCATGTTTTATCAATCAAATGAGCTTTTACAAATCAAATGGGCATTTTTTTCCATTTTATTTGGAATTTAAGCTTATATGTTCAATATGCTCGATAAATCTATAAAATTGCGCACTTTGATTTAATTGTATGATGTTTTTATCGTGCTAACATTATTTTTGATGATTTCAAAGGGGGAGAAACAAGAAAAACGCTCATAAGCTCAAAGAAGCGTAAATAAGCTTGCAAGAAAAGCTATAAGCTAAAGCTCTTAAAAGCCAAAAGTTATGGATTATACATGGTCCATGTGATGTATTAAGGACTTTTATACTTGACTAATGATGCTTTTGTGACAGGGGGAGCTTATAAGCTCATGATATTCAAGCTTAAGTTGTAAAAGCTAAGTTTTTAGCTTTGAATTGATTGCTTGTATACTTGTTCTTGATATGCATATTGATAGGGGGAGCTTGTGCAAAAATAATTTTGACCGGAAAATTTGTTTTGTTTTAAAATCAACTTCCTAAAATTGTTTTGGTTTGTAATCATCAAAAAGGGGGAGTTTGTTAGATAAATGTTTTTATCAAGATTTTGACGATTATGTTTAAATGAGTTTTTATACCAAAACAATGTTAATAAATATTGTCCAAATACTCCTAAATGATTTAAAATGTTTTTGCTAACTTTTGGAGTATTTCTTAGAATTTATTTTTCGATAAAAATGGACAACACTTTTGATGGTTTTGTTTAAATTGGTTTTTACACCAAAACCATGTTTATAAATGTTGTCCAAATACTCCCAATTGATTTAGAATGTTTTTACTAATTTTTTGGAGTATTTCTTGAAGTTTATTTTTGATAAAAATCGGACAACATTTCAATTTGGAGGTCGACCGGTCGCCCAAAGCGTCAACCGATACCTGAAGAGTGCACGAATTGAAACAGAAAGTTACAGACTTGAAAAACTGAAGAGGGGGACCGGTCCAGGGCAGGGCCGACCGGTCGCACCCTAGGGCGACCGGTCGCACCACCCCTTGACCAGTCGCACCCCCTACAACCCCTACCTGGATCGCATTATTTTCATTCAAACATTCGAATCTTATACGGAGCGACGGTCGTCACACAGGCAATCTTTTGACAAAGAAAATTTGTACCGTTAAACTCCTTGACAAAGATTTGCTTTTCAATTTTGTACAATATTTCTACATCTTGTGATCCTCTTTTTGTAGACAAAAGTGAAGAAGAAGGAGCCTATGTTGGGAGCCTATGTTGGTGAAGACTTCCCTATAAATAGAGGATGAATTGAAGAGACAAGAAAAACACAACATAAGCAAATACACAACAAGAAATCTGCAAATTTCCAAGCTTTCATATTCAACACTCCTGTTGTATTTATAGCCTAAGTATTTCACTTTCACATCTTAAGGTCTAGGCTTTATTTCTTGGTTACACTTGCACTCAAATTGTAATATTCATTATTGAGTTGTAATCTTGATTTTTGTCATCATTCAACACAAGACATCCTTGTGAGTATTCTTGTGGAAAGAATACACTTGGGTGATCTAGGTGATAGGTGTTTCAAGAGTGTGGTGCTCTTGAGGTATTGAAGAATTTGGTGTTCTTCAAGGTTGAAGATTGTGGTAATCTTCACAAGGTGCCATTGGAGATTGTGGTAATCTTCAAGAGAGATTGTGGTAATCTCAAAGGTGGTGTTGTAGAAGAGTGTGGTGCTCTTCAAGGTGATGTTGTAAGGTGTTGTATTAATTTTGGAAATTAATAAAATCTTTTTTCTTTTTGAGATCCATCCCGGAGATACTGGGGTGGTAGAGGATTAGGCCCTAGGTGGGTTGAACCTCTATAAATCGACGCGTGTTATTTACATTCTGCACCTTTATTATTGTATTGGCGTAATTGATTCGAAAAAAGAGGGCGAAATCGAAAAGATGGAGATAATCTATTCACCTCCCTCTAGATTATCGTAGCCGCTTGGACTTACACGGTCGACCTGACCGGTCGACGCCTGGGGCGACCGGTCGACCTGTTGTTTTTCACTCCAGGCTCGAATTCTGTTTCAATGTACTCTTCAGGTACGGGTTGCCCTATAGGGCGACCCGGTAGACCTCGAGACAGAAATATTGTCCGATTATTGTCGAAAATAAAACTCAAAAAATACTTCAAAAATTTAGTAAAAATATTTTAAACCAATCGGGAGTATTTAGACAACATTTAGGAACCTTGTTTTGAAGTAAAAACTTATAAACATAAAATCGTTTAAAAGTGTTGTCCAATTTTATTTGAAATAAAACTTGAAGAAATACTCTGGAAAATATTGAAACCATTTGAAATCATTTGGGAGTATTTGGACAACAATTAAAAACATTGTTTTGGTGTAAAAATAAAATAATCAAAATTAAGATAAAAACAAATATCAAACATGGCAAGTGTAGAGAATGATGAAAGGATTACAAAAGTGATTTTAAGTGAGAAAATGTCAAAAAGTAAAATCACTTTTTTAAAAAGGTGGGAAAAGTTTGTCAAAAGTTGTTTGTTTTTTTTTTGACAAAATGAATAATGCAATAGTAATAGGCGGCTAATTACTTTGGGGATTGGTGGAATAGTGAAGTGTTGGGTTCGCTATACCTTACAGGGTTCGCACAACGGAAATTTAAAATTTTTAATCGAATTATTAAAAGTGCATTCATCACAATAAACACTAACCCCGTAGGTTCACGTAGCGATTGTATTGATCGGCATTTTCGTTATCATGCAAGAATACAAATTTTGATTCGTAAATAAAAATAAAATTACCCTCGTAGAGCCTTCTCATTTTCAGCGAAGATTGAGAGGGAATCAATTCCCGGATATGTGGCAATCACCAAAACTCCAAACGCTCGCCAATAGGGATTCAACTATCTCCCCTCCAATCGAGTCCACCTTTTGATTGTAGGCACCGAAATAAATCTTTCGCTAGTAAAATTTATTCCGTTTTTCAAATTGATAATGGACTAGAATATTAATTCCACAATCAACAATTAATTGGAGAATAAATTGTGTAGATGAATAACTATCAATTAGTTATTATCCAAAACAATTGAAGATAAATGTATTTGAAAGAAAATAAGGAAGAGAAACAAAAAAGAACACTTTCAGTATCTGTTTTCTTCCACAGAAAAAATACACGGCCAACTCACCAATCTTTTCTTCTTCAAAAAAGGTTGTGTTTCTTTTTTATTAATAAAATAGCACTTGTATTTCATTAATTAAAGCACTAAAAGAAACCACCCACTAATTAATAGTGGGAAGTTACACTACTTAATGCCTTAATGGCATTTTCACAAAATTGACATGTACTGGCCGTGTGTAAACCACCACACAATGTGGCAGTTTTTTTTCTTCTTTCTTTTATATAATAAATATATATATATAATCTTATTATATATATATATATATATATATAGGATATGGATAAAATAGATCCTCCTACTTAGGGTGAGTCCATGAGACACATCCTAACCATAGATCAACAATTTTGGGTGGTCCAGATTTTTAGGGTTTTTTTATGTTTATTTTTTTTGTTTCAGCAATTAAAAAGGGTAGGGTGGTAATTTGGCACTTTAGAATCAGTTACTAAAATTCCATTCCCTCTTTCACGCGATTTCACCCACTCTTCACGCACACTCTCTCTCCAGCGTTTCAGTTTCAAAAAAAATTCTCTGTTGCTTATGTAGTATATGGTTGTTGCTTATGTAGTTAATGTATCTGTGATGCATGTGTAGTGTATATTCATTGCTTATGTAGTATAGGCTTATCGCTTATGTAGTATGGGTTTGTTGCTTATGACTTGCTTATGTAGTTAATGTATTCGTGGTGCATACGTAATTTATATTCGTTGCTTATGTAATATAAACTTGTTGCTTATATAGTATGAATTTGTTGCTTATGACTTGCTTATGTAGTTAATGCATCCGTGGTGCATACGTAGTGTATATTTGTTGCTTATGTAGTATAGACTTGTTGCTTATGTAGTATGGGTTTGTTGCTATGACTTGCTTATGTAGTTAATGTATTCGTGGTGCATACGTAGTGTATATTTGTTGCTTATGTAGTATTGGATTGTTGCTTATGTAGTATCGGATTGTTGCTTATGACTTGCTTATGTAGTTAATGGTATATAAACCATGGCACATCTACACAAGCAACAAATTACATCTTCATAAGCAAACTTTGAACTGAAGTCAAGCTCTAGCAACTATGGCAAATTGTTTGCAACATTTTTCACACAATAGTGCGTTGAAGAAGAATGATGAATGATTACACAGTAGTGCATTGAAGAAGAAGAAAGATGAGATTTGTTCACATTGAATTTGACGTGAGATTTGCATAGATTGTGTGATCATAATGTGAATAGAATCCCATGAATATTGGGTAATTTTGTAGGATGACTAATTTACCCCTTTCTCTAATTACCAACATTTAATCTGAATTTTTAGCTTTAAAATCACAACCATTGAAAAATCTAGATATGTGGCTAGGTTAATCAATCTTATTATATATATCATTATATTTATATATCAAATAAATCTTCAATTATCTAGTGGGCTTCTACAATTAGGCCTACTAGATTATGCTCTGGGTTTGGACTTTAAAGTCCAATTAATTAGTTCAAATAATTAATACCCGAAGCCCAAATTAATCAATCTAATTGATTAATTAATTGATTCTATTCCTTTTGTTGGGCCTTCTAATCAAATTAGGTTTAATTAGATAATCAAATTATTTAATTAAATATTTAATTCAACTATTGAATTAAATTAAAAGCCTAATTAATTAATCTATATTAATTAATTGCATTCAACTATTGAATTTATCAATTTGGAAATGTCAACAACCAAAATTATGTGTGGCCCTTTTAGGTTCACAACTAACACTAGCAGCAGGCTTACAACTTTTGTAACTTTCGACTAATTTATTCTACCGATTAATCATATTAATTAGTATACTTGAAATTAACTCTTTAATTTCAAGAACCTACAAATTATGGTAACATCTAGCAAGTAGCATGATTATCTAGCAATAGGTGAAATAGCGAGTAAACCTATTTCAATTGCAATTGCATACATGTACAATCCTTTCGACAACTAATTTCCCGATTAAATCTTGGGTATGGATTTATTGAAACCCAATTGATTTAATAATTGTGATTCCATTTCAAGTTCTAGTGATTCTTTTATGAATCAAATTCGTCGTGCCTTGGCCAAGGTCTTTGAATCACAAACTATGAAAACACAGGAAATTCCCTTATCAAAAGACAAGTGTCGAATTCTATGTTGGCCACAGACAAGCCTCCATGTACATCAGTGCAATACCCAAAATACCCCTTTGTGATTGTCAAGCAATTAAAAGATAAATCAAAGTATTGCAGGATAGACACAAGGCTACTGTCGTGCCTCAAGTACGAGGATTAATCATGTACTATTGCAATATGAAAATTCTTATTCGACAAACAAAGTTTCCAAATAAGAATTTTCATTGGGTCATATTCAGTGAACTTGTTCGCCAACAAGCACCCGCATATATGCATTTGCGTCTCAACGCTAATGTTAATGGAATGTAACATTCTCGTCTCACGAGCATGCATTATATACACAAGTCTTACGGGGTTATTCAATGTCCTATCTTGAAAAACTCATTAACTTGGAACTAGTTTAAGATCAAAACCTTAGAGGCATATTCCATGATCGCCATCAAATGCGCAACTATACCCCATAGCTTAAAATGATCTAAGGACTTTATCTATGAGCAATTAAATAATAAATGCAAAACATAAGATAAAGAAAAACGCCTTTATATTAATATAATCTCCAATAAAATTGTTTTTACAAGTAGGATAAATCCAATTCTGATTGGAGTGCAGGGCACCCTACTCTAACATGAAGAAATTTATGCTATAAATTGATGTCTTCACCAGATGCAATATCATCCCAATCAAGCAAGCAAATTGCAATTCTTTCTCATTTCTCAGTTTAATTTTCTTCAATTTAGAGAGTTAGTTTCTCCTAGTTCAAGAGAGAGAGAGAGAGAGAGTGATATAGTTTCTCCTTGTCTTGAGAGAGAAGGTGTTGTAATCCCTATTTTATAATGAATTGCTCCTATACTTGCCCGTGGTTTTTACCTCAAATTTATTTGGGGGTTTTCCACGTAAAAATATTTGTGTCATTTTATCTTTATTTTTCTCACATCACTATTGTCATGGCTTTGTTGCGGTCCGTAATTTCCTAACAAAACCATTTTCATGATATATTTGAAAGAGCATTTTTATTGGGGTGATAACATAAATATCTGCGAGAAAGAAAAGGAGTTCTTGGTATTTAAGAGGTGGAGTGTGTGACGCGATATATTGATTCTAGCAGCAAGTGGCATTAATGGGGTAACTCCAATTCATATATATATATGGTCCTATTGTCGGCTGAAACCTACGCTTGACTCATATTTAATCTTTCATTCTAAAGAATCTACAACAATAAATTGTTCTGATAACGATGAGTTTAAAGGTATACTTTGGCCCAAATGGGATGTTCACCTTTAGGAATTGTGTGCTGCCTCATTATATTATTACTACAACAATTGATCATGATCAAGGTCCCATTTCAAGAATATGGTATCAATCCAATTGTAGTACTAGTACTGAATTCAACTCTTGAATGGCTCACTTATAACATCATGAGCTATTAGGGATGTCCGAAAAAGATTTTCCGACTCGCAGATTAGTTCTGTAACAAGTAAGTGAGAGTCAAAGAATTGAGAGAGAGGTGTAAATTGTGTACCTTTCAATAATGAGTTGTTATAAAGAAATTAGTTCTTGGGCTTTTTCGGTCTTAGGGCCTTAATAGGTTTAATTTATGCAATATACCCAAATTAATTAAACAACAACTCATTTTAACAGAATTAATTGCGTTAGATTTTTATTTATCGCTAGTATAGCTATCAAATGGGTTGGGTCGGTGGTGGCCCCCCAGGCCAAAGGAAAATTCGAGTTGGGCCAAGCCAAAATTCTTTCGGCTCGTGATTTTTTAGGCCCAAGTCCGGACCGATCCATGAAAATACACAAAATATTGGGTCGTTTCTGGCCCGCCAAGCCAAAGGAAAAATCGAGTCGGTCCGAGCCAAAATTATGTCGGTCCATATTTTGTTAGGCCCAAGTCTAGCCCGATCCATGAAAATAAACACAGAATATCGGGTCGGCCGGGTTGGCCCCATCTTTGGGGCCAAATAGGTACGACGACCCATTTTAGGCCTCAAAAATTATAGCTTGCCCGGATTTTTCACCAGGCCGAATCCAATTTGACACCTCTGTTGACGTGCTTCTTGGATCAACAAACAAAATATGTGAATATAATGTCGTGGAAATTAAAAGAACACTTGAAAATATGAGAAAAGTGGCTAATTCTGCCTTTTTATACTGAAGACCGAACAGAGTTTGTCTGGTCGATTTCGTCACTCGATTTGAATCTTACAGGTTTTATAGTTGTATTATATCCCTTGTCTTTTTCCTAATAAATGAGATCTATTTATATTCATACAATTAGTGGGCTAATCATCATTACATCTAGCCTAATAGTGGGGATATTGTGGGGCACGTGTCTTCTCCCTTGTGTGCATGAGGCGATGCTGGCCATGTGTTGGGAGGAACTTGTTGACTCTTCCCGTTGACTGATTAACAGGTGGCATCTTGGTCTGCAGTGAGTCAGGGACGGACCTACTTGGTTGGGGAGGAGGCCCTAGCCCCATCCCCCCCCCCCCCCCCCCAATATTTTTATTTTTTTATTTTATATGTAAATTTTGGGATTGATTCCTTTTGGCCCCCCTCATTTTTGGTAAAAAGAAAAAGTGCGTCAATATTGTGTTGTAATTATGTATTTTGGGATACTTAATGATGAATATTGACATTGTATTTGATACAAATCAGTGTTGTAAAATTCGGGCGCTTGCCAAAATTGATGCAAAAAATGGTTTTCGCCAAAAATCAGCCTACGCGTCAAATAATCCGACCTAGGTGCTTGCCATGCGGCCAAAAAATCGGTTCTAGTGCCGCCATAGGAGGTCGAGGCTACAAAAATCAGCCCCCCTCGGTGTCGAATCATGGTTTCGCCCCTGTTGGTATGCTACTGGAACATTGAATCCACTTAGTGGGAGATTTGTTGAGTGGAGCACTTGCTAATTGATCTTGTTTGGTTGAAGTGGACCGAGCTCGGCTCGTGCCACATCATCAGCTCGATTGATGAAGTTATTCTGGTTGGTCCACGTCATCCGGAACGCTTACGCATCATCACCGAATGGCCACGTGGACTATTTTTTGTCCAAATTTCCTTTCCGGATCATCAATCTCTAATTTTTAGGTCCACAATTCAGATTCATTGGGCTTGACGTATTGAGTCTATCCGAATTATAGTCCATCAATTATGATTTATCATTCTAATGCATATTCTTGAGAAAAATCCTCATATGAGATGAGAAATGAACTAAATTTGGTATAGAAAGATGGCAAGAAAATTTTCTTAAATCAATGCATAAAATCTTGAGATACCCATAGAGATTGTGACCCCCAACGGACAAGTTGCAATATGCCATAAAAATTCAAAGTGGCTCCAACCAATCATAGGCTAATTGCCCCTATTGCCAATGATTAGTTGAAAGTTACATGTGCATATTGCCAAGGAATCTATATCTCTACGTAGAAATAAAGTGAAGCTCTTTTAAGAATTGAATATACAACTTATTACTTCTTGTCAAATGTGTCTTTCTTACATGGAAAATAAATAATATGTGGGAATGTGGATGTCACACGTAGAATTTAATTATAGGGTGGTCCTTTTCACAAGTTGGAGAATCTGAGGGACCTTAATTTGATACTCCAAAAGGCATAATATTCTTGATTATGGCATTCCAATTATGCATTAAAGATTCTAGTATTATAGCTTAATTTAAGCATATCAGAATTAAGAATAATTACATAAACTGTCGTGAGGTTTAGTCTAATTAAAAAAATTATCTTCCTCAATTATAAAATACCTTTGCATTTCTTAAAAGTACCTTCTAAGGGTGTAATTTGTAATAGAAAAAATTTATCAAGGGGTTAATTATAATTTTGAAAGAGATCCGAGTTCATTTTTTATGCTCATGTAAGTCCGAGAATATTACAACAACAAACTAAGTCTTATTTGACTATGTGGGCAGTAGATCATATAACGTCATCTTTCATAGTCAAAAGTCTAGATATAAAGTGTCTTTCTTAATAATTTCTTTTCAAGACTTTTTAGGTCTTTCATTGCCTAATTTGGGTGAGTGATTCACTGTATTCCACACATCTCAAGGGTACATCTAAAGGTCTCTTATAAACATGTTCAAACCAATTTAATTGTGTTTATCTAATTTTCTCATCTATTGGTGCTACTCCTCCTACTTTATTTCTAATGTGTTCATTTCTTATTCTATCTAATCTAGTGTGTCTGCACATCCATATTAACATTCTCATTTTTGCTACTCTCGTTTTTTATTCGTGTTCATATATATTTAGTCGCCAATATTTTGCTCCATAAAGCATTGCGGGGTCTTATGGCCATTTTATAAAATCAGACAACAAAAATCTTTGTTAGTTCTTATTGAATAATGTTTGGTTTGCATGATTTACTAGGAGCTTGTGCAAGATTGAAATATAAAACAATAATCATCTTATTCACTTTCCAAAGTCCTAACTAATAAAATGCAATGCAAACCATGTTAATTAAACAAGAATGTTCCAATCTTTAAATTTTTTACACTTAATAAAAGTTTGATACCAAGAAATAAAGCAGAAAAATTCCCATATATGTTCAAAAAGGGATATTTGCAACTTTTACCATATCTAGGAATAGTGCGTGGATGTTTATATTTCGTTTCATATGTGTGATTCTGAGAGGATGGATGAGCAAATACTAGCTTCCCCAGGCCAAGGTGATAACTTATATGTGGCTAGTGTATAATTTTATAAGATAGGATTCGAATAGTACCACACAAAGGGAAAAATATAAAAGAGTAAATATGTGATGAGGATAAGAATTGGATGAACATTTTTTTTTATGTTTTGTGAAGTATTATGGCCTTTTCTATTCTATGTTCCAAATGAAAACTTCTTAGGGTCTGATGCTTGACATCATATATTCCTTTTACATGGATTGTGGCATGAGGGCAAAATTTCCATATTTTGGTGAGAAATTTACATTAGTTATGTTAAATTCAGGGGATTTGGTACGACCCATATCCATAAAGTGTACTCAATATGAGAGGGAGAGTCTAAGCCCATATCAAGTGACGTTCCGTCCTAAAACCAATTAGTGATAGGAAGAGTAAATCATTTAGCTTATAAAGTAGGTTCTCTTCCGATATTTGATCGATGTGGGACAACTCAATAGTAACATCTCAATAAGTTAACCGATGGAATCTTTTATTCTAAGATCGTGTTTCATCTCATATTCTACCGTGTGGATGATTGACACGTGTATTCAGTTAACTATTATGACCAATACCAATTTGTGAGAACCAAACTTTTGCATAGTTTTAAATAAGAAAAATGAATAGTTACAAAAACTACCCTCTTATGTTAGCCTAATTACAAAAAAACTCGAGTAATCTTTCAAAATTATAAATAACCCTTTAAAGTGATACAAACACCCTTTTGATATTTTTATTTACCTAACATATAGGCCTCTTCTTGGGGTGCAATTTGTAAAATAGAAACAAATGTGAAGGGTGTATTTATAATTTTTGAAAAAGTTGGTACTTAACTGAACCTTAAGAAAAAATTGAACTCCATTTGGGATGTAGGGACGTAGGGTATTTCACCCAAAAATTGGAATAGCTTTGGCCCCTAGGCCCAAACTATGTTGGCCCTGTAGCGCAAACCTTCATAGTTGCTTTGTCGAGCCCAAATAGTGTATTTTTCAACCAGATCAAGCCCATACACTTCCATCTTTTCAGCTTAGCCTCACCGTATGGACCTAGCCCAAGGTAATTGTTGGATAGGCCTAATCTAATCCATGCATCTAAATCTAATATATATTGATCCATTAAAATTTTTATTGCGTTACAAATTACAATAACTGCATTTATATGTATAATTTGTGGGTATGATTCACACGCCATAGATAATTGAAGATTCAACAAAACTTATGCGTGCTTAACATTGCATTACTCAGGAAAATAATTTTTAAAAAAAATGGAAATCAAGTGGATTTAAAGAATTAAAGGTTTCGTTGACATTCTAAGGAGTGATGTGTCAAGTAGTTTTTTTCTAATTCAAAAGTAAGCTAGTTAAGTATGGGAAGGTAAGGGCTTGTATGGTTGTGTTTCCAACACCATTTTTCAACTTTCCAACTATTCCGAAATATGGGTTTATGTTTATTTCAAAAGTTTTCAGTAGAAATGAAGTCATTTCTAATTTTTACTTTTTTATGAAAAATATTCTTTTGAAAACACAACCAAACAATTTTCCATTCCAATTACGCAAACCTAGATAAAAATAAACTAAAATCAGGAAACCTATATCAAAAATACATTTGAAAAACTAACTTAACCAAACATATTCTCATTTTCAAACAGAATTGGACAACAAACCAAACATATTCTCAATTCTCGCATTTAAAATTAGTTAAGTTTGAAAATTCATTTTCCAACACTATAAACCGAAATCGGACTATGAAAATACTTCCATACAAGCCCTAAGATTTTAGCATTTTATACGTGCAAGTATGTATTAATATTTATTAAAAATTCGATGAAAAAATCGGTAAACAATTCAAAAATAATTGATAAACAGACTCGTATAAACAGCTAAAATATAAATATAAAATAATTGTCCTAAGTAAACATACGGCTTAATTTAACATTATTTTTAAATGAATTGTATTTATATTTATATTTAAAATTAAATTATAAAAGATTAATTTAAAGTACGTTATATTAATGAATTTATAATTATAAATAAGTTGAAAATATTTTTTAATAATAATCAATATATTTTATTTTTCTTTATACAATATTTGAATATCACTTATAAATAAATTTTGAATATATTTTGTGTTAAATTAAATATTGTAAAATATATTAAAATAAATTAATTAGTGTATTATACTTGTAGTAAACGTTTCACTTAAAAAAGGACAACATATTTAATAGCACTTAAGAATATGTTTGTGAAACAGAAATATTTTTTAATTATCGGTAACAAGTATCATAAGAGTATAATATGAGTTTAAACTAAAATATGTTAAAACTTATTTAATATGTCTGAGATATTAAAAAAATTAGAAAATCCAGGGTGGCAACTCAATTGCTACGAAAATAATAATATTCAAAACCTTGTATAGAAAGCGAATGCCATATTACGATTTGACTTCTTAGTTTGACCATATGTGAGTCTCGTGACCGGTCCCAAATAATTGAGATTTCCCAAGATTCCTAATTCGATCATCCGTTGTCTTCCTGCACAAGACTATCGGAAGGACTCCAACGTTAGCACTCCGACAAAATGATCAAATTAGTAAACAAAAGAGGTGTATTTTGTTGTAAGAGAAATAATCGAGATAGTGAAACCATCCTTTAAAATGAGATAGTTTACCCTCTTTTATAGTGTCTCATAGTTAATTTTTGGTAAGCTTCCCAACATTATGATTTATTTCACATCATAAGGTGTCTTTCACATTTAATGTATGTCAGGTCTTTCCACCTTTACTTTATGTCACGTCATCAAGATGTCTTTTACATTTAATGCATGTCACGCCTTCCCACATTTATGTCTTATGTCACATTATAAGGAGTCTTTCACATTTAATGTGATGCGGGTTGGGCACGAGCTCGAACCATAGAGGTAGGTCTAACAATAGTGGTAGGTCCGCCGCTGCGTGTAGAGGTAGGTCGGACGAAAGAGGTAGTCTACCCGATAGACCTACCTATGATGACCAACATGGTTATTTTAAGTCCTCTAGAACCATGCTATCAATTACACCCAGCTCTACCCTACTCTATTAGTGCTCCAACTCGTATTTGATAATAAATAGTTTAATATATGTGGCCCATAAATGCGGTCGGATCAATATGAATGATTTCAATTGTCTAGTCTCGGTTCAAAGATAGAGTGGAAGGATCCATCCATTGCATCAGCGTTCCTATCTCCATAACGGCTTGTGTTGACCTGCACTATCCACCTAGTTCACTGACCTTACGGGTCTGATTTGGCTCTTTATTGTCCACTAAGGAAACGCCAAACAACTCCATTGAGTGGCTGAGCAATCATATTGATCTGACTGACCTTCCTACTCAATATGGAAGAACTCTTAAGTAACTCAGAGACTAAGTCTTTTAACTTGGATTGATATACTTGGATAAATTCTAACATATCTATGGCGCTTTTAGAAAAATGAAATCAAATTTAATAGGTACTCTCATATTTTTTGTCGAAATCTTAGCTAAATGATGTCACTTGGCTTTTGAGATTTCAAAGATTTTTTAAGACCATCCAAGGTTTTCCATTAAGCCAACTTGTTTCTCTTTTTTTATGAGAAAGCTCTAATGGATTTCTACGTCGTTCCAAGAAAAAATTCACACTTGAAAGACATCGACTGGAAGGTTTGGCACCTTGATGGCGGCTCTTCGTCACTTAGGTTGTATATGTTGGGCCTAATAGTCGATACATAGACGGAAGCTTGTATCATTCTTATTCTGGAACAGAACTCCTCACAGAAATTCCAGATGAATGAAAAATGTGGTTTCAATGAATAATTCTTCTTTATCAAGTCATCTCATCCTGGTGGAAATCTAGGACATATGTACTAGGTTTGAATGAAATAAAACGAATGACTAGCGATTTTTCATATTGACCAAAAGCTTCTCAAGCTCAAGCATTAACATTTCTAGTTAGAGTCTTAGAGATAAAGAGACAACTGTGATACTTGACTAGGATCCACGTTACACAAAATAGTAGTCAAGACCATAGTCCATAGGTGATAGGACTCCACCCAAGCCAACATGTGCCAACAAATGAAAGAAAAGACCATCTCAAAATATCTCGACACGTGTGCAAGACAAACATCAATCCCAAAATGAGAAAAAGAGCGTCGGCCGTCTTGAATCATCAACCTTATAGCTACTTTCTTTCACGATAAAAATACTCTAATTTATAAATGTAAGAAAGATGGTTTCAATTCTAATTCCTACAACTTCGTATTCAAAAGAATTTATTGAATAAAAGTTTCCGAGAAGCCAACCATTTCGAACAACCACCCGTAAGAACTTTCTCTCTCAAACTCTCCCCCTTCTCTCCTAGCCTATTGTAAAAAATTTCTCATTTTCCCCCATTCCTCCATTAGAGAGGATGGGGGAACCAACATTTTTCCTCTCTCTTTATTTTTTCTTGTTATTTGTTTTGTGCCTCTCTTCTTCGGAGTGTTTGTATCTCTCCTTATGAGAGTTGTTGTCTCCCTGCATGAGAGTTTTTATTTTTCCTTCTTGGGTCTTTTGTTTTTATTTGTGTTTTCTTGTTCCTTTTGTTTTTGTTTCTTTGTTTTCTTGTTTTTTTTTGTTTGTTTGATTGTTTGTATCGGGTCTAGGTGTTTGACATTAGATGTGGTTGTTTGTTGAGGTGGATGAGTGAAGCCGACCACATTCATAAGCTGCGATAGGAATATGGATCTGAGTTGATGTGCACAGATGAAGTGTTCTGTTAAAAAACTGATCTTCTAGCCGTTTTTCGAAGTTTTAGTTTGGGTGTTTGATGGAACAATGATCTGAAGTTGATGTTCATGCCCTACTCTAGCTGATTTAGTAGGATGTTCACATCAGTGCCTTGTGGTTGAGCCTTCAAGTTGTGTATTTTGGCCTCTGATTCAAGATCAAGTTTCATATCTTTATTGTACTATATCAGTTTCAATGGAAAAAATGGTTGATTGACCTTGTTCTTGTTTTTTTTTTTTTTGGAGGGTTGGGGTTGTGTTGGATTGATGACTTGATGTTAGGCTTTGACGTTATGTTATATTGCCAAGTCCTTCACTGTTTTAGACCATCATTTTTGTTTTTGTTTTCAAGAGGATTCTTCAACAGTTGACTACTCACTAAATTTTCTTTCAAGTTTAATATTATGTTCTATCGTTTTAGAAAGAAAAAAAATAAAAAAGTTTCCGAGCTAAATAAATTGAATATTAAGTACATGTTGTTAGCCAACAAATACTACATCTGATATTTATATTTATGTCTAAAACTAATTTCAAAATAAAAATCCAATAAAAATATCCAATCCACATTACTTTGTTTGGTTATTCTACTATTTCGATGGCAAATTTCAATCCTAAAATATTACCACAATAATTACAATAACATTATCAGTATCACACTTTTCTTTTATTTGCTATTTATTCGTATCACTCATATGGGACCCATCCAAGCACGTTGAATTCTTTTGCTGTTCAAATACAAAAAGTACAATAATGAAATTTTCTTATTCAAAACAACAAGAAACGAATAAAATATACATAATTTGAAATAACACAATATACAGTAGGGGGGTGTAGTTGAACGGAACAACCACAACCGCGTTGCGTGTACAACAGACTCAAAGGGTGTGATATTTATTGACTTTCAAGAATCATAATTAACAGAAGAGTGAAATTACGATGTTTTATTTAATAAGTTTGATAGAAATAAAATGTTAGTGAAAGCTTAAAATAATTTCATCCAAATTTCATAAGTTTGATCGAAATCACAACATTTCATTAATTTTAGTTATTAGTTCCATTGTCACAGGTTGTATTAAACAAAAGTCCCTTGCATCGAGTTTCGTTAATAGAATTGAAACAAAAATTTATCGACACAAATGAAAATCAAAATACCACTTCCGTAAAAACCTCATTTCACTTCATTCACTGGAAATCTGTAACCATGAATTTTTTACATCGACACAAAAGCAGTAACAACAGGAACGGAACCAGGGGTCAAAAAGAAACATGCAGTAACAAGAAACAGTAACGCAACGACACGAAATAGCTGGAAACAAATCTAATAGTAGAAAATTCTAACTCCTCCAGCTTCCATCGGAACCACCGCTCCTAGAATAGCTACGGTCACCACCGTAACCACCGCCGCCTCCACCTCGACCGCCTCCATAGCCACCTTCACGTCGGCCATAGCCGCCGCCACCACCACCGCCGCTTCCATAGCCACCACCATCGCGACGGCCATAGCCGCCTCCACCACCACCACCTTCACGGCGAGGTCCACGGAATCCACCGCCACCGCCACCTCCGCCATTTCCACGGGACTGAGCCTCGTTAACGGTGATGCTGCGGCCATCAAGCTCCTGGCCGTTCATCGCATCGATCGCCTCCTTCATGGACTGCTCATCCTTAAAGGTAACAAATCCGAAACCCCTGGATCTGCCAGTCTCACGATCGTTAATAATCTGCAAAAACAAAAACCGAAAACAAAAAATACAGTCAGATCTAACCAATCCACGCCGGATCTAGATATTTTTGAATGAAATTTAAAAAAAAAAACTGAAAAGCGATTATTCGATCTTCGACCCTCTGGTGAAAAAGAGGAAGACAGAACGTACCGTTTCAGGGTAAAATAGTAACAGAAACACAGTAACACAGTAGTAACTCAGAGTAACAGTAGTAACAGTAGTAACGTTAACAGATCAGATTAGAAACGGGTCGTATCCGATCTCCGCGACAAACAGACCTTCGATTCGATGACTTCGCCGTACTGTGAAAAGGCCTGCTCGAGGGACTGATCGGTGGTGGCCCAAGCCAATCCACCTACGAAACATCTAAATTCAACATCTACGGCAGCCATTGTATACAAACTAAAGAGAAAAGAAGGGGGTAAAACAAGAAGAAACCCGCCTCCAAAAGAAAGATAAAGAAGAACTGATGAATGGTTGGGAGAGAAATGGGGGTTTATATAGGTGGAAATGGCTAGGTTTTCAGGGATGGGAATGGTTAGGTTAAGCAGCGGTTGAGTTAGTTATAGAACCGTGGTTAACCCGTTAAAGGAGGAATATTTTTCGGGATATACGGCAAATTGGCTGATATTGGTGGGGCTAGTGGTAGGTGATTGATTAACTAGGGTTGGATAGTGGGTTAATAAGATATTTTAGAATGTGGTCTCAGGATCACGTGGTGCACATATGGAGGATATACACAAAAAGAGCGGAAGATATTTTTTCCCCAATATAAATATCTCTATCCGTATCAAAATATCTTCTTAATCATACAGCCTACAGGCTCTTTTCAAAAAAAAAAAAAACAATACAGCCTACAGGCTATATTATTTATTTATTTATTTATTATTTATTATTATTTATATAAGTATACGAAAGTTCGTGTATGTATACTTTTTCTTTCCTTTACCAGAGCCCAACCGATTAAAGCCCATGATAAGATCAGTTATAAGCACAGAGCCCAACGGGTCAGGCCTAGAAGATTATTTACACAATTGGGGCGAGGGAGCCTAACTGCCTAATTACTTGGCTCTCTTACTGAAACTATTTCTCTTTCATTGGGTCGGCCCACATCAAAGTATCTAATTCCCCACCAGTATCCATCTTGATGGACAATTTATAATACATAACATGTTTTGGAAAACTTATAAAATCAGCCTAGCACCCTCTTATTCAAATAACCCAATGTCTTTCAATTTGCTAGAGATGGTACTGTAGACTGGACCCAGACCACGAAGTTTGTACAAAGCGAACTCCACGATGTTGCAATTTGGGCCTTCAGCAGGCCCACAAACAAAACTACAAAATGTGCTCGATTTTTATGTATACTGTTTAAACTATGTTCTAAAAATCCCCATCCAGCTGTCCAGTCCCAATTAGTCTCCGCCTAGGCACTAGGTTCCTCTTGTCCACCTACGTTATTTTTCTAATTATACTCCGTCTACCCCGCTCAGACTCCGCCTAAGCACTAGGCCCCAATCGGCGCCCAATTAGGGTATAGCGCTTTTTAGAACCCCGTTTAAACTAATAAAATCTCCCAAGCTTCAAGTTTTCTTGAAATATTTGAAGCAGTCTTGTTTGCTTTTGTGCTGATAAATACGGAGCAACATTAGGGAATACATTTAAATAATGGCAAAAACTTGCGTGAGACGGTCTCAAGGATTTAGATCTGTGAGACGGAACCCTTACACAAAGTTTTAAAAGTTTTTTTTTCAGATTTTATTTTTCTTAGGGTTTATATTTGTTTTTTTAGGGTTTATTTTGTTTCTTGGGTTTATTTTTAATTGATTTGGGTTTTTAAGATTTTTAGGTTTTTTTTAGGGTTTATTTTTTATTTTTTGGATTTATTTTTGTTTTTCGGGTTTATTCTTCATGTTTCATGTTTTTAGGGTTTATTTTTGTTTCCCCATGATTCATTATATTTTTAAATTTATTTTCATGGTTCATGTTCTCAAGACGGAGCCCTTAGGAGGTCCGTCTCACGGATTTAGATCCGTGAGACCGTCTCACAAGAGACTTGCTCTTAAATAATTTGATGTGTTATGTATTTCACTTGTCTCATTCCTCATGATCATTCAATTTTTCCATTTTAATTCAAATAATGAGAACAATTGGAGAACCAAGCCAAAATTAGAATCTCTTTTATATATTCATTTAAAATTATAAGATAAATTTATAACCAGAAAAATCATAAATTAAAAAAAAAGGCAAAAATAAATATGTACCAAAAGGAAATCAACGTAATGTGGCTATATATCAAATAACATGAACCAGAAAACTTTAATGCTTAATATTCAAAAACAATATTCAAGTAACATAAAACCATAAAAAATTCCTTTATATACACCTTCAATTTGAGAATAAATCTTAAGAGAATTTCAGCCCAATTAATTTATTTAAGCATAATCATAAAAGTCACGGTTTGGCATACTGTCGGCATTAACTTCTTTCATTTTCATTTGTTGACCTATGCTGCCTAATTATATTTCTTTTACATTTATTCAATTCTTGCTGCTATAATTAATTAGTCACTATAAACAAAGTACTTTTCATATTTCAGTTGACGATTAATTTTATTTTATTTATAAAAAAATCTCTTGGAAATTATTTGTCAACTAGTAGGGCTGACTAAGAAGGTGTTTGGCTAAACTTATTTAAAACATCTTATAAGCTCCTACATCCGATAAAGTCGTTTTAGGAGCTTATAAGATGTTAGATCTTATTTTAAAAATAAGTCACAAAGTGTTTGGATAAAATAAGATAGTTGAGCTTATAAGTTGTTTTTATATCTTATAAAATTATTAAGTATATATTTGTCTTTTGAATGTTTAAAATAAGGAGCTTATAAGCTCTTTTAAAAAAAAAGTTGGGGTGGAGGTACTTTTTTTTTTTTTTAGGAGCTTATAAGCTCTTTGACAACTTTTTTAGAGCTTATAAGCTATTTTGGAAAAAATTACCAAACACATTTTAAGAGCTTATAAGCTCTTAAACATCTTATAAGTGTTTTTAAGAGCTTATAAGCTCATCAAACACCCTCTAAGTATTAATCAGTATTATCAACTTGTGTAGGAGCATTTCTGGATAATATTTCAAGCACACAACTCCATTCAAGTACGAAATGTTTTTGTGTTCAATGATGTATGAATTGATAGGATTGAAATTGTTATTAAAAGAACCAAGACATTTTATTTATTTTTATTTTTATTTGACCAAGTAGGCTTTAAATGTTTATTTAGATGTTTAGTTTTCGTTAATATTTATTTTTGCTCTTATAATTTAATTTCTCTTGCTTTTCTTAACCAGATGGCAACTAATACTGGGCCTCCATAAAGTATATACAGTAGTATAGGTGTGTATAAATAAATTTATATATTGAAAATTGACATCTAAATAGTACTATTATTTTATATTTGTCACATAGATATAAGCATATATTAAACCCCTAATGAACAATACAACAAATTAAAAGTATATATTTTATTGCACTTAGTGTCATAGTGTGACATACTGAAAATGTGATTCAGTCTCACTCTCAGGACAAGTTTTGATACTTTAATTTGTTCAATTCCAAAATTGTTATAAATATGGTATAAGGTGAAAATGTCAAGACATATTTTATATTGACAACCATACTGAATATTAATATTAAGAGAGGGGGTATCTTGTCAATTTTAATCAAAAACTAAATGAATCCAATAGTCAATGTTTGGGGCCAAATAGTTTTTGGCCAAATAGAGGTTGCCTTCTTATTGAGATCAAAGTCTAATGATGCAAGGAAAAATAATCATATATAATTCAGGTTTTGACCAATTAGGTTTTGACCAGAGACAAAGACACACAACCCACATAATTATCAATTTTGGATTAGCTAGGAGGAAATTTAAGAAAATGTTGCATATGTATTCTTTAAGGTGTGAGAAGTGTTGGGTAAATTTAGAAGGTTTCTGTTTAAGTGAATGGTTGAGTGTTTGAATGTTTTGGCTTAGTCGAGATCTGAATTGGATTCATTCTCCGTAAGACGAAAATGTCTCGTATACAAGTGCTAATGGTTCCGACGTACGTCCCTAAGATACAACGACTACTCTTGTTCCGCTAACGAAAGACTTGCAAAAACCGAACTACAATAACAATCGGTGTTTGAACTTTCAAGCTTTTGAAGGAGGAATGTCAATATGCTGATGATGCAAATGACTCGATTATTATCTATGTTTTTCGCGTCTTTTTCCATCTGCAGGAGTTCGAATTTGAAGGAATCATAGGTATACGCAGCGGAAAGGATCCACATGTGAAATACATATGCAACTCAATCTTCCTCGTCCAAGAAGAGAATACCGTTAGATCTTCTAAACTATTCTCAAGGGTGTGGCGGCGTGTGGGCGCTCCAAGATCACCTCCGACTTTTCTCTACGTTGTTTCTCCTGTTCTATTTTCTCGATCTAAGACCGACATCTTATCTTTTTATAGATGTCTCTAACCCTAATAGAATGGGCCTAGGGTTTTACTTAAGCCTAAGCCCAAGTATTAACAAACCCTACCCTAATATAGAAGTTCATTAATTGTGATATAGGCCACACCAATTATCTTGAGCTAGTTTAGGGATCCAACAATATTATTAATCAAGGCTCTTAATAATTGTAAAACAATTATCTAAACCGTGCTATTCCACTAAAAGCCCGATATTGAACTCCAAGATTAATAATAAAATATTAAATATTAAATATTAAATGTGTATTTTCCTTCGTAAAATATCAATAATTAATTGATACAAATTTCACAATCAATTAATTATTAATTCTCTCGACTTGAACAGTTCTCTAATGGAACAATTGCACTCGGCGATGACTTTTTACATCCAAGTAATGAAACATATCAAGAGGATATTTTCATACAAATTCCATATTGTCTATTTCATAAATACGATAATTAATTAATCGAAATTCCCAAACTATCAAGGTGTTGGTTTGTAATAATTAAACCTCACTTATTGATAATTCAAAGAATAACAATTATGTAATTATCTATTTAAAATAAACTCGGGATTAAGATAAATAACATAACCAATATATCCGGAGATTTAATTCCCTTTATAATGAAAATTTAACCTTGATTAAATCTCCTTGATCCAATCATTGTGAATAATTCACACCAATATTTTATAGTAATCAAGGCATTATTTCATAAAATATTGCGGCTAAATAAAGTGCCCAACTTGTAAGTCCAGCGCTACGATAATCTAGAGGAGGGTGAATAGATTATCTCTATATTTTCGATTATGCCCTCTTTTTTTGAATCAAATACGCCAAGACAATAATAAAGGTGCGGAAGTAAACAACACGCGTCAATTTATAGAGGTTTAACCCACCTAGGGCCTAATTCTCTACCACCCCAAGATCTTCGGGATGGATTTCAAAAAAAGAAAAAGATTTTATTAATTATCAAAATTAATACAACACCTTACAACATCACCTTGAAGAGCACCACACTCTTCTTCAACACCACATTTGAGATTACCACAATCTCCAATCGGCACCTTGTGAAGATTACCACAATCTTCAACCTTGAAGAATACCAAATTCTTCAATACCTCAAGAGCACCCACACTCTTGAAACACCTATCACCTAGATCACCCAAGTTTATTCTTTCCACAAAAATACTCACAAGGATGTCTTGTATTGAATGATGACAAAAATTAAGATTACAACTCAATAATGAATATTACAATTTGAATGCAAGTGTAATCAAGAAATAAAGCCTAGACCTCAAGATGTGAAAGTGAAATACTTAGCCTATAAATACAACAAGAGTGTTGAATATGAAAGCTTGGAAATTTGCGATTTCTTGTTGTGTATTTGCTTGTGTTGTTCTCTCTTGTGTCTTCAATTCATCCTCTATTTATAGGAGAGTCTTCACCAACATAGGCTCCCAACACAGGCTCCTTCTTCTTCACTTTGTCTACAAAAAGAGGATCACAAGATGTAGAAATATTGTACAAAATTGAAAAGCAAATCTTGTTGTCAAGGAGTTCAACGGTACAAATTTTCTTTGTCAAAAGATTACACAAATGCGACCGATCGCTCTGTATAAGATTTCGAATATTTGAATGAAAATAGTGCGATCCGGTAGGGGTTGCGGGGGTGCGACCAAATCAGGTGGGGTGCGGCCGGTCGCCTAGGGTGCGGCCAGTCGGCCTCACCTCGACTTGACCGGTCACTCCTCCCCTTTTTTCACAAAATTGGTTTGTTTCATTTTGTGCGTTCTTCAGTGCCGTTCGACCTTTTCGGCCAACCTGGTCGACCTCCAAATTGAAATGTTGTCGATTTTTATCAAAAATAAATTTCAAGAAATACTCCAAAAAATAAGTAAAAACATTTTAAATCACTTGGGAGTATTTGGACAACTTTTATAAACATAGTAAACTCATTTAAACAAAACCATCAAAAGTGTTGTCCATTCTTATCGAATAATAAACTCTAAGAAATACTCCATGAAATTAGTAAAAACATTTTAAATCTTTTAGAAGTATTTGGACAACATTGTTTTGGTGTAAAAACCAATTAACATAAAATCATAAAAAGTGTTGTCCAATTTTATCGAGTAATAAACTCTAAGAAATACTCCAAAAATTAGTAAAAATATTTTAAATCATTTAGGAGTATTTGGACAACATTTATAAACATTGTTTTGGTATAAAAAGTCATTTAAACATAATCATCAAAATCTTGATAAAAACATTTATCTAACACAACTTTATTTAACAACTGTGAAACCAATTCATTAATTATGAGAACCTATGATCATGCATACGTAGACGTATCCACATGATCATATACTACATAATTAATTCGGACATTTTCCGTATGACAATGTGCATATCAAATGAATAATTTATTTCAGAATAACAAATGGCATAATATAAAATTTGTCTTGCTTCTAGAGCATAAAACTAACAATCTCCCACTTGCTCTAGAGCAAGTCCAGGACTCTCTTAAGACCCATAAAATTAACATGCCTCTCAAACACACATTCGAATCTCTGCAACTCTTTGTAAATGGATCCCTAAGTTTTTCTCTCGATGCTATCTTGACAACCATTGTATCTCTCTCTTTGAATGAAATCTCTGATCAAGTGGTACTTCCTCTCTATATGTTTCTGTCTTTTATGAAATCTTGGTTCTTTAGATTGTGATACAACCCCACTATTATCACAATAAAGTGTTATGGGACGATCTGCACAAGGTATCACCTCGAGATCAATAAAAAACTTTTTCAGCACCACACTTTCCTTTGCAGCTTCTGACGCAACCACATATTCATCTTCAGTTATAGAGTCTGCCACACAAGTTTGTTTGACACTCCTCCAACAAATGGCTCCACCATATAATGTATAAACATATCCAGATGTAGATTTTCTTGAGTCAATATCTCCTTGGAAGTCAGAGTCTGTAACCAATGGTTTCTAGACTCCCACTAGAGTATACCAACATATAATCTCTCGTTCTCCTAAGATACTTGAGTATATGCTTAACTGCAATCCAATGTTATTCCCCATGATTTGACTGATATCGGCTTACTACTCCCACTGCATAGCAGATATCTGGTCTAGTACACAACATGGCATACATGAGACTACCTACTGCTGATGCATGAGGTATCCTACTCATGCGTTCTTTCTCTTCAGGAGTTTTTGGTGATTGCTCCTTAGAAAGATGAATTCCATGTCTGAAAGGCAATGATCCCTTTTAGAATTCTCCATGTTGAATTTAGCGAACTTTATCAATATATGAAGCTTGGGATAATGCTAATAACTTATTCTTTCGATCTCGCAAAAGCAATGCGAAGAATATAATTAGCTTCTCCCAAGTCCTTCATCTCAAATTGATTGTTCAGCCAACCTTTACGCCGATAATACCTCTATATTGTTTCCAATCAAGAGAATATCATCTACGTATAGAACTAGAAAAACTACTATTGCACCTTTGAATTCTCTTATACACACAGGGTTCATCGGACTCTTGAAAAACCAAATGATCTAACAAACTTGATCAAACCTGATATTCCAAGACCTTGATGCTTGTTTTAGCCCATATATGGACTTATGCAACTTGCAAACCATGTGTTCTCGACCTTTAGCTGTGAATCCATCTGGTTGCCGCATATAAATGTCTTCTTCTAAATTTCCATTTAGAAAAGTTGTTTTGACATTCATCTGCCAAATCTCATAGTCGAGACTTGTTGCTATGGCTAAGAGTATCCGGATAGACTTAAGCATGGCAACTGGCGAAAAGGTTTCATCATAATCGATGCCATCTTTTTGAGTATACCCTTTCGCCACCAATCTAGCTTTGAAGGTTTCCACCTTCCCGTCTGATCCCCTCTTTCTCTTGTAGATCCACTTGCAACCAATGGGTTTTACCCCTTTAGGTGTTTCTACAAGAGACCAAATAGAGTTGGAGTACATGGAATCCATCTCTCGATTCATAGCCTTAAGCCATTCCTGAACATCAACGTCCTCCAATGCTTCACTATAACTTGTGGGATCGTCATCATGATCATTAGAGATGGCTTGATAAGATTCACCCAACAAAGCATATATCGTGGGTTTGCAAATTTGTCTCCCACTACGAGTGAACCGCAGACCATTGTTGTGCATCTACTGAGGAGAATTCGAGGTTTTGTTGTGTGTTATCAATCTCTTCATTGTTTTGAGCAAATGGTTTTGTAATTCTATTGGTTCCATATGTATATTTGCATGTTGTTCAATTGGTTCTTGTGTTTGTTCACCTTGAGGAACATTTTCCCTTCTTTGAACAATCACAGGAACATGTTGTGGCGCCTCAAGAGTCTTAGGAAGTTCCTGACCTGAAGCAAGTTCCTCAAGAACTACCGTACTCTTGGGTTTGAAATTTTTCACATAGTCATCCTCTAAGAATGTAGCGTGAGTGCTCACAAAAACTTTTTTATCTGTTGGACTATAGAAAATTCCATCTCTTGTTCCTTTAGGGTATCCAATAAACAAGCACACTTCTGTACAAAAATTCCATTTTATTTGGCTTCTTGTAAGGCATGTGCCTAACACCCCAAATCCGAATATGGTTCAAGCTAGGCTTACACCCTTTCCATAATTCTGTGGGTGTCTTTGGAACAGATTTTGACGGAAGCAAGTTCAAAAAATACACAGTTGTTTCTAAGGCATAGCCCCAAAAGTACACGGGTAATGATGAATAACTGAGCATAGACCTCACCATATCCAAAATAATTCTATTTCTTCTTTTAGCTATCTCGTTCTGTTGTGGCGTGCCAGGGGCTGACAGTTGTGAAACTATCCCCTCTTGAGTCAAGTATGACTTGAACTCACTAGACAGATATTCACCACCTCGATCAGACCGAAGTTGTTTGAGATGGACACCTAATTGCTTTTCTGCCTCAGCCTTAAACTCTTGAAACTTATCAAAAGCTTCCGAATTATGGCGCATTAGGTATACATATCCATATTTTGAGTAATCATCAGTGAAAGTAATAAATACGACACCCTCCTCTAGCTGCCGTTCATTGGTCCACATACATCGGTATGTACCAACTCAAGTCAACGAGCGGTTTGCACGATTTCCTTTGGCCTTAAAAGGCCTCTTTGTCATTTTTCCTTCCAAGCAGGATTCACACATTGGTATAGGTTCAAAGACCATGTAACTTAATATCCCACTTTTAACCAAACCATGTATCCTATTTGGATTAATATGACCTAATCGCAAATGCCAAAAATATGTTTCGTTTGAAAATTTTCTCTTTTTCAAAAGGTGTGTATGTTCATCATCATCCACGATTCAACAGCAAATATGTCATATGATATAGGATAATAGGACTAAGATAATAAAGACCATTCAACAAAGTACCAGAACAAATAAAAGAAGATTTACTTCTTATTGAAACTGAGGAATCAAAGTGAATTGTTAAACCATGCTGAATTAAACAACTAACAGAAATCAAATTCCTCTTAAAATCTGGTACAAATAAACAGTCTTGTAAAAAAATAGTCCTATCATTATCAAAAGATAATTCAACTAAACCAATAGCCATCACTGAGACTCGATCTCCATTTCCCAATGTCAAACTTCTTTGTCCTTTGCCATATGACCTACTTTGTTTGAACCACTGCAAAGAGTAACAAACATGGTTAGTGGCTCCTGAATCAATGATCCATTTATCATTGTAATTCTCCACTAAACAGGCCTCAATGACATTCAAATCACCAATATTACCTGGCGTTTTGTTCATCTCAGACAATCCTTTTCCAAAGACCCTTTTTGCCACACTTGAAGCACTTGCCTTTGGCTTCTTCATAGCGATTGGGTTGGAAACATGTAGCACTACCTTCTTGTTCTTCTTCTTGTTACCACCTTTAGGTTTCCCTTTAGGTTTAACAGAACTCTCAGCTAGATGCACATATTATGGCTTGACCAGAGATTGTTCAGCACTCTCAAGCTCATCCATCAACTTAGTAGGAGTCAACTTTCTTGTTCATATTATAGTTCATTTTGAACTGGCTAAAGCTTTCTGGCAGTGATTCAAGGATAATGTCAATCTGCATTTCCTCTTCTAGCTTTGCCCTTATCACTTGCCCGACGAGATGTGACATCATTGCAAGGCAATGATCCCGCACACTCCCCCCCTCATACGAGTGTTCATTAAAGACCTTATAGCGACTTGCTAGCAAAGATCGCTTTTACTCTTAGCAAACACCCCATCGGTAGTCCGGATCATTTCTCGCTCCACTCTCAACTTGTTTATTTGTTCCTCGCAAATGACTAGCAACACTAGCAAGAATATAGCAAATGAGCTACATTATTTGCTTTTTGCCATTCAATCTGCGTCTTTATTTGTTCGACGACGCGCCGGGCTTTCACCAGGCTTAGGGTTGTTAGGACAAATTTGATCTTCTCATATTCGAAACAATAAAGAGATTGGTTTTCCATTGACCGTAGTTTGTTCCATCCATAGTTTTTGACTCAAAATCATAGCAAGAGGGTTCAAAGATGCCATTTTCTCAAATAAAATATGCACACTAATTAAAACGATAATACAATAAACATATTCGCATGATTATTGCAACAATCATTTAGTCTTCATTATAAACACTCACGTTGGGCAAGTAGTTCATAATAAACTAAATTTGAACATGAAATTAAAAGTGCACTTTTAGGTTAGTTTATTAAGAAAGTAGGAAGTTACAAAAGAACTTTTAGCCCTAATCTCCAAATAAAATTCCGTAGATAATACTTTTACCATCACTTTGATTGTTTCAAGACTTTGAGCCCTTCATAAAATTATCCTGGCCTCGTAGGGAGGGTTAATAAATTTATTTAGGTTGAATGTCATTAACCATTATTTAATTTCAAAATTATCTTTAATATCTAAGTAATGTCGACGATGGGCCGATCAAACTTATTAAAATTTTGAAATTATTAAGATTCATTCTAATAAAATCCAAGCATGTTTATCCGATAGGGCATCACATGATTATTTTATTAATGAACCCACAATGGAGCTCGTAGGTTTACAATTAGTAATATAATTGAAAACCTTCACCATTCAATATTTTAAAGTAGGGACTCTAATAATAATTATTAACCTAGATTACAAAAATCATAATAATTATTAATAAAGCATAATTATCAATCTGGATTTTGCAGTAAATCATGATAATAAGAAAGCACATAATCATTAAGCCAGATCAAAATCATAATCATTATTATACAAATCTCGATTAATATGCATCATCTATTCTATATGGCATGCAATCACATAATCATTTTATACCATGTAACTTAAGATCCATGAAGTAAATAATAAAACGTCTTAATGCACACAGACCAAATGACAGAAAAGAATAAGACGACAGACAAAAAAAACGAGAGTAGTCTGCTTCCAGCCTTCTATCAAGATCCTTTTGTATGCGTGCAAACTGGGGAATAAAATTAAACTAAATGCCCCTTAAAATAATAAGAGCAAGAAACATTAAAATAATTATAAAAAAAACACAATCATGAAGCACGCACTAAGTAGACTTTGAATCAATGGCCTTTTGTCACAAAGCTAATTTACTCTACCACACAAAGCTCGATAAGGCATTAAGACGATTTTACAACTACAAACGTCTAACATGAATCAAAAATATTACAACTAATAAAACACCGATTATATGAACGCGTAATACAGAGAGCCTAGATGCCATATATCTAAATCGTATGAAGAAACAATTGGACTCAATTTGCATATATATTCACATGGGGCTCGATACCAATTGAAGGAATCATAGGTATACGCAGGAAATGATCCACATGTGAAATACATATGCAAATCGAATCTTCCTCGTCCAGAGAAGAGAATACCCGTTAGATCTTCTAAACTATTCTCAAGGGTGTGGCGGCGTGTGAGCGCTCCAAGATCACCTCCGACTTTTCTCTACGTTGTTTCTCCGTTCTATTTTCTCAGATCGGTTAGAAGACCGACATCTTATCTTTTTATAGATGTCTCTAACCCTAATAGAACTGGGCCTAGGGTTTTACTTAAGCCTAAGCCCAAGTATTAACAAACCCTACCCTAATATAGAAGTCCATTAATTGTGATATAGGCCACACCAATTATCTTGAGCTAGTTTAGGGATCCAACAATATTATTAATCAAGGCTCTTAATAATTGTAAAACAATTATCTAAACCAGTGCTATTCCACTAAAAGCCCGATATTGGACTCCAAGATTAATAATAAAATATTAAATATTAAATATTAAATGTGTATTTCTCCTTCGTAAAATATCAATAATTAATTGATACAAATTTCTGTCAATCAATTAATTATTTATTCTCTCGACTTGAACAATTTCTCTAATGGAACAATTGCACTAGCCAGTGACTTTTTACATCCAAGTACCGAAACATATCAAGAGGATATTTTCATACAAATTTCATATTGTCTATTTCATAAATACTGATAATTAATTAATCGAAATTCTCAAACTATCAAGGTGTTGGTTTGTAATAATTAAACCTCACTTATTGATAATTCAAAGAATAACAATTATGTAATTATCTATTTAAAATAAACTCATGATTAAGATAAATAACATAACCAATATATCTGGAGATTTAATTCCTTTTAAAATTTAACCTTGATTAAATCTCCGCCAGATCCAATCATTGTGAATAATTCACACCAATATTTTATAATAATCAAGGCAGATTATTTTATAATATATTGCGGCTAAATAAAGTGCCCAACTTTATTTAACAACTGTGAAACCAATTCATTAATTATGAGAACCTATGATTATGTCTTCTGTAGACGTATCCACATGATCATATACTACATAATTAATTCGGACCTTTTCCGTATGACAATGTGCATATCAAAATGAATAATTTATTTCGAATAACAAATGGCATAATATAAAATTTGTCTTGCTTCTAGAGCATAAAACTAACAATTATATAGGCATCAAAGCCCAGTATGGAAAGATCACGTCTTTTGGCGCGAAAAGACATGTTTTCACCAACATATGCATTTGTTCTTCACTTTGCACGACGCACGGCCCGTGCGTGGATGCAAACGAAAATAGCAAAGTTCGACTTGACGCACGACCCATGCATCGGGTCGTGCGTCTGCCGCTTCGGCGCGAACAGGTCCGATTGACGCATGGGTCGTACGTCTGCCCGTGCTCGGGTGCTAACATTTCCCAGTTGTAAATCTGTTAATTAATTAACTAAAAATTAATTAACTATTTATTTTAAACGTTTTTGGTCCAAAAAGAATAAGGGCCTTGAAGCCCAAGCCCTAAGCAGTGGCCAAGAATCTTGGCGTGTGTGTGTGCTTTGAACAAAACCCACAAGCATGTAGTGATCACCCTTTAAAACTTGGGTGCCCCCAAGGGCCCAAACCCATAAGTCCAACTTGGGATATATCAAGTGAGCAAACTTTGCCTCCTTTTCCTATGTGGGATGTAGCATTTCTCCTTCCCCACATTTTTCATTTCCCATACTATTTTCTTGTATTAAGTGGTTAACTTCTAGCATTAATTTCTCATTCACCCTAATTGGTTTTTGAGAAATTCCAAATGTTATTCTCATCTACTCTCTTAGTAGAATTTTTACAAATAATTTAATTCCATTTTTCACTAATGGAAACCACTTAATTATTTGGTCAAAATCAAGTCAACACCCATTTTACCAAAACAAAATTCCAACAAGAAAGAAAGGAATGAGAAAAAAACTACACATAATTCATAGTACCAACTATCAATATGAATTGTAATAAAATTAGGCCCAATATTTGAACTTTCAACACTTCGAGGGTGTTTGGCTGAGCTTATAAGTTCTTCAAAACATCTTATAAGATATTTGAGAGATTATAAATTGTATAAATTTGTTTGGTAATTTTATTTTAAAAAATCTTATAAGCTCCTAAAATAAGATGTTATGAGCTTATAAGTTTCATCATCTTATTTTATCCAAACACTTCAACAACTTATTTTTAAAATAAGATCTAAATCTTATAAACTCTAAAAACATCTTATAAGATGTAGGATCTTATAAGATCTTTTAAATAAGCTTAGCCAAACATCCTCTTCGTTTGCATCTATATTTTACGCAGAATTATTTAATACTTTTTATTTAATAACGCTGAAATCTGTAACCAACGCTCTTTATAGTGCGCATTGGGTAAACACTGAGTTTATCACAAAAGTCCGCAAGTCATGTCAATTAGGTAGAATTATATTTTATTTGTATATCTAATTTGTCATTTTTTATGCTCGATCAAATGAGCAAACTAGCACAAATCAAATTATAGACTAAGTGTATTTTTGGGATATATATGTTTATAGAAGTTGACAAATAATGTTATTATAAACATAGTACTATTAATAATGCTTAATTTGACTACATCAAGAATATATTTAGTATTTCTGGTTGGTAGATAGTTTTTTTCTAAGCATGAAGCAAGGCAATCTTGATAATATGACGACATATGAAAACTACAGAAAGATTATTGAAATTAATTAAAAATGGTCTTGATTATATTCAGTATTTGCATGTTTTTTTTTCTTAGTTTAAGATTCCCTTTGGATCCATTATTAAATGTTTAGTTAAAATGAACGAAGACTATTGAAACCTAAATCTACTATTTAGATTTTTTTAGGAATAAATTATTTCTTTGCTAAATGAAGAGTATTGATAACACATCAAAAGACTTAAGTGTTTAACACAAATTTCACAGTGAAATTAAAATGACAGATAAATTAACAAAGCACAACAAAATTGGAAAATTGTGTACACGTATACAATTCATTACAAAGTAGGCAACACCTCATTACAAACTGAGAAGAATCTTCAATGCTCTCACTATACTACTCGTATATGCCTAAACTCTCTCAGAAAGAACTAACAAATAACTCAAAGAAAAATGATGTCTAGAATATCACAACATTTATGGTAACATGATCTTTCTGCAAACTTCTTGAAAAAGTGTATCTCTCGCATTCTTATCACCGCTCACATACACTAAAAACCCATATCTTTTTTTGCAGAATCGTTTGCTTTAAATAGAGAGAAAAATATCTTCTCCAAGAAACAACTTCCCCAAGCAAAACCACATGCACAAAACAACGAAAAGAAAAAGAAACCTCCTACCACTAACAAAAACTATCATTATCAACTCTTAAGTTTAAGGAATGAAAACTGATAATAACTACTAAAAACTCACATTAATTATCCAGAAAATTAACTGACAAAACTAACATTAAATATCCCGAAAATTGCAAAACAAAAATAAAGATAATGTTTGACTTAAAAAGTAAACATTAACAGCCACTAAATGCGCAACCATATCCAATGGCTTAAAATGATATAAGGACTTTATCAAATGAGTAATTAAATAATAAATACAAACCTAAGATAAAAAAATACTTTTATATTAATATAATTAACAATAAAATTGCTTTACAAGTGGGATAAAATCCAATGCTAATTGTAGTGTAGTGTACACTTGTTGCATATACTTCACATGCTAACAAGTGTGTCACGCACAAATGTCTAAAACAAGGTAGCAGATTATAAGTTGCACCCCCAAAACATATGTTGGTTAAGATGGGCGTTAACGCATGTACATTGACCTTATGCCGCTCTTAGATTGAATCGACTAAACTTCAACATGTGATAGTTTCCCAAATAGTTGAAAGTTGTTCCAAACTCATGTTTTTTTCTTTATGACGAATGACATCTCCTTTAAATAGGGTATGGTGAAATTATATTCATAACTCAAAATAAATCTGACATGCCTAAGATCTTTGTGCTAAAATATTATGTAGAACTTCATCCTCTTCTGAAAGCAAAACAATCAATAGTAAAATTGAATAATCATACGGAGCTCCTCTTGTGTGTGTGTTTTTCCATTTCTAACATATTGTATGTATTTCTGGCTTAGACGAGTTCCATGTCCCCTGAATTTTGATAAATTGAATTTGAAAAACTCAATCATGCATATCTCATCTGCATTGTAATTCTTGATCTTCAAACATGAGAAATCTTGACAACCATTAAATTGATTTGATAAATCATGTTACATCCAGATGACTCATTAATGAGCCTGTAACAAATGTTCCAAATTGCAGAATGTGACAATAAAAGATTAGTTTTATTAGGCTGAAATTTTTCCACAAATGTATAGGAAAATGAGCTTTGATTCACTACTTTCCATTAGCAAAAATGACATATATTGGACCGGCTTGAACGTGGTTTATCACTCGGAATCTTATGTCCTAGTGTCATACTTGTCCAATCCCCATGCAAGTTGGATTGTAGTGATGGTTTATTTTCGATATTATTCCTTATGAAGGCAAGCTTATCAGGAGTCGATAAAATTGCCAAACGTTTAAATATCTAATTTTAATTAGGAAGTAGTTAATGTTATTCAATATCAAATTATCTATCACACTTGCGATGGAATTATAATCATTCATTCTGCTACTGCTAGTAGCACTAAAGAAACCAAACCCACAAAATTTCAAGACACCATCTTTGATCGTTATTAAATTATCATTATCAAATTCAAACTAACCTATATATGTAGCCAACAAAATGGATCATGGACTTGAAAATGAATTCACGATATTTTGATTGTTAGAGTATGCTAAGAGTGTAAAATCATTGATACACCATACATACTCTACTATCTTCTTTCCACACCTCCCTATCAAGCAAACAATAGTATAGATAATTTTTAGTGGATAATGACAAAGTAAAATCGAAGCTATGGGTGAACTCATTTCGACAATATACATTTTCCGTATGATTTTTCTCTATCCATTTTCCATGAGCATTATTTAGATTGTTTACTCATTGATAGAGATCATAATCAGAACGAGAATGGAGATTATGATACTAGGTTTATCATATTGTTTCCTCACACAATATATTCATAATCATCGAATGGTTGAGACATATAATACACGAGGCATTTCTTCCACTGCTTATAATTATGTCCCAATTTTTTTCAAAAATCATTAGGAGTATTATCGATTTGTCGTCTTTTTGCGTGGTAAATATTTGTTGGAGGGGATTATCTCAAATTTAGATAAAAATGAGTTATTTATAAATTAATAATTGGAAGAGAAATTATTTTTCTTTGTAAGAGGTGGAGGTTATATAGGGTAAGAAATATAAGAGAGTTTTTGGTGGAAAAATATTTGCTTCTATTAATTGTTTTCAAATTCTCCAAATTTTGCTTGATAGAAAATGAACAAGACAACCCTATTTATATTAATATAACTTCCTAATCAATGGCTAGAATTTATTTGATATAATGACTATTATTCATCTACTAGAATTATTTTCTATAATATCTAGCTTTCTAGAAGTTTCTATGAACTTTCTTAAAATAATATCTAAGATGTTTTTTTTAAAGATATTATTAGGTGGATCTTTAATGACTGATGATCTGAATGACCTTGATTGTTGTCACATCTTGACTAAGGTTTGCAAAAATTATAGATGGACTTTCATTCATGAAAAGACATAATATGGTCAATGAGTATTGCAATTTGAGTTTTAAATTTTCAATTCTATCTGAATTGCAAATCCATGAGGTTAATAGAATGAGAAAATATATCTTTTGGTAAAATCATTTTTACGCTCACCTCATGTTGTAATCTAGAATCCTAGGTTTCCTTAGCACCCTTATCACCGTTTTCCTCCTTTTCGTCATGTTCGTCGTAGGTTTTCTATGCCAGATCTTGTGCCATCCCATCGTCTATTTCTATCAGCCTTCGCCCTAACTATCCCTCCCATTGTGTTTTTATTTGTTTGTCTTTGCAGGTTCCCCTCTCGGGCCGAATCCGTTTTACGATTCATTCTTGGTAAAACACTAAAAGATTGAATCCAAAGATCGCTTTCCGTGAGCCTCCATGTCCGATGATCTATCCACCCTTTATGCCAATCTCTCTCTCAATGATGAAGAGAACATCGCCATATCTCTGGACTCCAACAGTTTAAAATATTTCGATGGATCTCTTAGTCTTGTGGGTAGAGTCCTCTCCTCCAGAATCATTAACTTCGACTCCATCGCAGCGATGTTCAAAAGGTTATGGTCTCCACGTCATGGTTTATCGTCTGCAAACCCCTGGTGATAACACTGTTTTTTCCAATTCCGTAATAGGGTTGACAAGCGAAAATGATTGTTGGCTCTCCATGGCTCTTCGATAAAGCCTTACTAGCCCTATCGAAGATCTTCTTCGACATCAAACCATGTCCTGCCTGGATCCAACTCCATGAAACCCCTATTGGTTTGATGAACAAGGAATTTTCCACTACTATTGCCAACACCATTGGCTACTTCATTTCCCCTCGATGTAGACTCGAGACGGATCAACCATAGGCTGTTTTCTAAGGATTCGAGTCAATATTGACATATCCAAACCCCTTAGACATGTGGTAAAGCTTCCCTACACGATGTTGAATACATTCTCCTGAAATATGAAAGATTGCCCAACTTCTATTACTTCTATGGAATTATAGGCCATGGTGACCGGAATGTGAAACTAAACTCCTTGCCCCACGATTCAAACTCCGATAATCTCTATGGTCCTTGGATGTGAGTCCTCAATCCTCCAACCCTTCCCCATCGTCCTCAAAACCCTAACAACTGTCCCCCAAACCCTAATAACTCTCCTACTCCGCAACAAGACACTACCAGCCCTCCCCTTTCTTCACAAAATAATGACCCTCCATCTCTGTCACTCGTCATTATCCCACCCCCTCTTTCAGAACTCAACTCGTTAACCTCACCCCATGACATATCCCATACCCATGCAAAACAAACAAACCCTTGATAATTCCACCACTCCAAACATTATCCCTATCTCAACTCCTCTATCTCCCAACCCCAATCACAACAATTTGAACCCATCCATCCTGCAAAATTCACATCAAAATACCCAACAAGCTAACCCCTCCAATACTCATAATCACTCCCCTTCTCAATCATCGAACCACACTCAAACTACCACCCCTCTCACACCTTCCAGTCCATTTCTGGCCCCCGTCCACATGGAACTTGACACCCCGACTCGTAAACTAGCCCGATGTATTGTCTCTATCCGCAAAAAACTCTCAACATCTACCCCAACGTCTCCAAACATTTTCTTTTCTACCAAACTTAAACTTTCACCTAGCTTCAATATTACAAACCCCCCATGGATCCCCCCGAGAAAAAGATTGGCAAAAATTAAATCGGGCCCCTATGTACCATCGGTGATGATGGCTCAAAAGCTACTCTAGAAAACCGTAGGCAAGTGCACCTATCATTTTGTAGTATAGATTATTGAGTACCGAGTGTCATTCCCACAAGGATTGTAAGTACTAATAATTACCGTCTTTTTGTTATCTAATCTAGCAATTTTCAGAGTTTTGTTTGTTAAAATGGAAAATGAAAAATAGAGAATTTAAAATAATCGCAACTTACAATAAATTAGATAAAAGTAGATTGTAGAATGAGAAATCAAGAGATAGAAATATGTTTGAATGTAAATCCTCTAGAATGTTTACGTGATTCAACAAGATAAAAATTCAACCATAAGCCCTTAGCAAAAACCAACCTCTTTTAATAAAATCTCATGTTATGTGGACCGTAGAAATTCCCGATTTAAGTTAATCCCTTTCTCAAGGCGAAAAACTCCTAATCTCAAGTTGATTAACAAATCTCTTTCTAGTTAAAACCTCCAAGATTGCATTATAACGATTTATGAATTCCCATGTTAGGTTTGACCCTAATCCAGAAGATTTATGTCGTCCTATATCTAGGATTGCATGCAACTCTTTTCACTTATACAATTTCTTTTTCACCATAAATCTTTCGATTACCCGATGAAGAAAAGATATCAAATTAATATACCGGAAATATTAACTCGAATGAGATAAGAATGATATAAGTGAATCACACAAGACATGAGAATTTTATTAAAAACATACAAACCTTAATCACAAATCCATTCTATAGTTCATTACACTCAAACACTAAGATTTTAGCTACTCATGATTTTAACAAAAGAGTAAATTACATAAGAAGATTTAAGTATTGTAGACATGGTGTACTTATCTTTCTCAAAACCTCAAAGTGACTTCTTCCTTGATTGATGATGTTGCTCCAAGCCTCTTCTCCAATATTGCCCCAAGCTTTCTTCTCCAAGACCCTTTGATCCCAATTCTACTTAATGAAATGAATACAATGAATATTTCCTGAGTATCTAATGAATGCCTCTCTCTACTTCAACCCTTGGCTTTTATAGGCAACATTTTTGTACACCAATACATTGATAGTACTCACTTTTGTTAAACAATCACCCCACTTTCATTGTTGGTTGGTGAATTCTTGTATTCAAGTGATGAGGGATGGAACATGCAGGACATGTTTCAAAGAAAATAGGGTGTTAAAAATGTACAAAAGTGGCCAAAAGGGATTGGTTGAGTTTTCCTAAATTCCGCATAAAAAGTGTCACGAAAGTGGCCCCGACACGGCCCGTGTTGAAAAGACGCCAGCCGCGGCCGCACTAAAAATATTGCTCAAACGCCGACACGCCGCCGTGTTGGCCAACACGCCAGGCCGTGTTCGGGCCTGTTTTGTGCGATTTTTCCTCCTCTTTTGATCCCCTTCAACATGGCCGTGTTCGTGACACGGTTTGGCCGTTGGGCTCTTTTTCCAATTTTTATTCAATTTATTTCCTTCTTTTGAACATGGCCATGTTACTTGACACCCACAAGTCATGTTGAGTGATTTTCTTGCCTTTTACACTTGATGTTGGCTTCAAATTGCTCCAAGTTGCTCCACCTATAATGTTAAACACATCCCGCGATAAAATGCTACGAAATACTTGAGAAACTATGATTTTTCTAACAAAACAATTCAAAACTATTGAATTAATAGCACAAAATATGTACAAAATGACACTTATCGGGCGACATCCAATAAAACATCAACAACGGAGATTGGCAAAGAGTCAATCCCACGAGCACAATGAGTATCTTATCATGGAATTATTGAGGCTTGGGAATCCCGAATAATTCGGGAGTGCGTGAATTTATTCGCGAAAATGTCCCCAATCGTCTTCTTGTGCGATACCAAATGCAAGTCGCTGTTATTGACAAGATCACGACAATCTCTCAATCTCCATGGTTTTTCAGTGGACGCTCGAGGTCACTCGGGCAGGCTAGCTTTACTTTGGCACAGAGACATCCCAGTCTCTCTTTGTAATTATTTAGACCACTTCAAAAGATGTTGATTTAGAACTATCGGGCAATCCTTTCGATTCACCCGTGTTTATGGCGAACCAAATGTGAATTAACCTTAGGCGACAAAGTTGAAATTGCATTAGAGGTCTTGCGATCACCCTGAATTACCTTAGAGACACTATCTCACATTTTAATGAAGTTTTTACTCAATCTGAATTTCAAGGCAGCCACCCTCGCGCGCATTGGCCAATGAATCTTTTAGAGACACTATCTCACATTTAAACATGTTTGATTTGGGATTTGAAAGTCAATCAATTCACATGGAATCACCTATTTCTGTCTCCTCTACCAACGGGCTAGACTTGGGGCTTTTTGCAATTCGACTTGGTACGATCTTTTCCCACGGACACGCCACAACCGTTGCCACTTTCTTCTCCGACCATTCCCTTTTCTATATTCAAGTCCAACATAGAAATTTGAATCTTATCCTAAATAATGGGCGCGTGTTTTCCGTTTCGGCATTTTGGGTGAAATCCATAGATTGCGAGGAAATTATCAAACAACATTGGGATGGCCCTCTTGCTAAAGATGTTAAATGGGATCGGGCCTGCGGGCTAGTCCATTTAGCCCATAAAATTAGCAGGGTTAAGGTCATTTTCTTCTGGCTCGTTTAAATTGGGGTCTTTTTGGCCCGGACTAGTTAACCAAGAGAGCTAAATGGGCGGCCGTCAACAATCGAGCCACCTTATTTTTAAAAAAAAAAAATTGTTTTTCAAAATAGATGGTTGGTGGATTAAGGGAATGCAAAACTTACATAACATTTACTAAGAAAGATATTGTTATAGTGACTTAAAATGTGATGTTGACTTAAAATGTTATATAATTTATATCTCTCTAATAAATACAAAACTATAATATAAACTAGTTAAAAAATTTCGTGACTTAAAATATGACAAATAATTGAAACTTTATGCAAATAATCATAAAGATGAATTTATTGCATTTGATATTCCAACTTCTCTCACGCATAACATTGAACATCAAATCGCGTTTTATCATTCTTTACATTTATTGTTTGTTGTTTCTATTTTATGGTGCTTATCATTCTGCATAGTAGTTTGTTGTTTCTATTTTCATTTTAGAAAAGAGTTTTAATTGCACATATTTTTGTTTTAACTATTATTGCAGTAAGCATCTTCTTAAAGTCTCAAAGCCTTTGGCGATAATGATGATGCTTGAATTGTATATGAATTTTTGTATTTTGAATTTCATCTGAAAAATTGAGAAATAACATATTTTATGATATAAACTAAGAATATACATTCATTATTTGGGGATATGAATACTATATTGTTCATATCTATAACAATTTGGGTGTTGGAAAAATCTAGGATTTATAGAAGAAAAAAGTTCAAGAAGAAGAAGAATGTGGGTGAATGGTGTTGATGTATTTAGAACTTCTTAAGTCGGGGTAATATAATCTTTTAAGTAAATGACATTTTGCAATTATATGGAGGTGATTGTATTCATCAAATTTGGGGGTGTGAATAACGCCACCCAATGAATAAACTTAAACTATACCTAGGTGGTTTTTTTTGACGTCGATAAAGAGCCGAGAGTAACCATTAATTCAATTTAGCATGATTCAAATCCGATATCATCTTTCACCTAATTATATAGAAACAAAAGGCAACAAAATATTTAAAAAGTGGTAATAAGAGAAATTGACCATTTCTATTTGCGAAAATGAAAAAGTAGCCATGGTTTTTCAAAAATATGTTTTTTAGTTATTTTGACCAAAAATTGATGGTTTTACCTTTATGTATTATCCGTAAGGTATTTGACCATTATGCAATACATAACTTCGATCTTGAGTTATGTGACTCGATATCGAGTTATGTACCAATTCAAAATGAAAAAAGGGTAAAGTACACATTTGAATTCAAGAAATGGCTAAAAATATTTTTGCTAAGGAAGAAAGGCTAAAAAATCCGACGGACTCAAATATAAATCTAAAATAGGAAAAAATGAGGTACAAATTTTTAGAAAAATAAAACAATATTGCATACTTAAGAACAAGATTATATGATAATTAAACAGGGAAAGCTAAAAAACTATAATTTCCTTTTATATATATATATAAAACAACTTAAAGTACTACTTAAACTTTTAATTGATGTCAATCACTTATTAACCAAGTTTATAAAATACTTAGCCCCAATATTTAGAAAGGACAATATTATCTGTATACCTTTTCAAAAGGAAAAAGGGGAAAAAAAGGAAAAAGGAAAAGTTAATACAACATAAAAGGAAGAAAGATTCAGAAAACCCCAGAGTAGACGAAGGGATATAAAGCTTATAATAACTCATCTGCCACCTTAATCACGTGTATATCTCACTTTCATTATATTTCTAATCATTAATTAATTATCATAAAATAGCATTTGAGCTGATGCTGTATTATTTAATTGATTAATTAATTATAAACAAGCGAATGAAAGGGTAATCATGTACTGGACAGATAGTGCGGTTCATGATCCCAGACTTGTATCACATTCATATTAGTATATTACATCTCCTACTTTTATGAAACCTTTTTCTAATTATAAACCTATTTTTTTCTCTTAATTACACTGGGATGCTTAAACAATTTCGAAAACATTAGTGGTCTAAAATCGTGAACTAACGATAAATATAACTCTTTTTTTTTTTTTTTTGAGGGGTAACGATAAATACAATTCTAAATCTATCTTTTCTCCTTGGATTTATATCTACATCATTTGGAGTGCACTCATAAGTATAATATTTACTTTTTATATAATATATATATATAAATATACTTTTTTAGAATCAAAATGAGTTTAATTAATTAATCGAAGAAAAAACTTACAAACGGATTACAACATCAAATGAAAAATAGTTGGAAACCTACAAGATCATAAACTTATCTTGATCTAAAACAAAAAGTGTAAACATAAATAGAACTAATTGATTAAGTAGAATTAGAACTTGTATTGGACAAAACACATATCATTATCGCGTATCGTTAGATAGTGACTTATATGATCTTACGAACGAAATCTCACATATGAAATAACATTTTTAATTGAAATAAAAGAATATATTGAGAACATATAAAAGTCACCTAATAGGGACTATACACATATTTGATACTTATGAATTAAGTGCTTGCGGATTAAGACTCAATCTTTACTTGATGTAGATTGTCTTAGATGAATGATACATACTACCTACTACCTAAGATATTGATCATTTTTTTAAAAAGAAAAACAGTATTTACAAAAACCTAGTGCAGGATCCATTAATTTTTACCTGAAATTTTATTGGAAAAGGCATTTATAGAACATGCACTGTATACTTCTGGAAGTGAAGTAATCTTTGAACTATAAGTTATTTTAATTAATATATATAGGAAAAGCAAGTGGTACAACTAAGCAAACCTATTATTATATTTTCATTTGGTATATAGAGAAAGAAAAAAAAGAGAAATGTAGAGGCATTCAAGGGTCATTTTTGTATTATAAGTTTAACTTTTTTAAGTTGAGATCCATTAAAGTTAAATAAAATTTTACTTTTTATTTAAAAAATGGATCAATTAATGAAGGACATGGAGTTTGAAGTTAAGCCACAAGGATGATTTTGATATGTCCATACTTCATCCTTAAGCGGTTTGTTAATTGGTTGATGACAACGGTTTGTTAATTGGTTGATGACAATTCATTGTATTTTGTTGTTTGTATATAGAGTGCTTCCCAGTAGTGGAACCTCTATCTTCTTTTTGTTACCCAATAATGGGGATCGTTGGGTACACCCCATATCTTTTGTATTTGTAAAGTCGTATTTGTTTGGATTAATAATATTTTCACCTTTCATCAAAAAAAAAAAAAAGATTGAGGTTACCAATTAGAATTAATGGGGAGCCCCATGGTGTTGTCCGAGTGGCGTGCGCTCATTTTGGTGGGTTAGAGGTCCTGGGATCGATTCCCGACTATTGTTGGAGTGTGGGTTTGGGTTGTCCACCGGCGGAGGATTAGTCTCATTACTAGTGTCATGAGCTCCTTTATAGGCCCGACCAGTATGGACAATTATGTATCTAGGTGTGTGGGATACATCCGGCGTAAAAAAAAAGGGGTGGTGGGAATTTGAAAAAGATTACAAAGCGAAAGAAAATCATTTTCCAAAAGGAAAAATCTGAAAATTTGTCCTCTATTTATAGAGGTGTTGCAATCTACTCCTCTAATTTTTGAAATTGCAATTTTAGTCTTGTATATTTTACTTTTTTGCAATTTTAGTCCGATAAATTTTAGATTTGTGCAATTTTAGTTCTATAAATTTCAGTTGATGCAAATTTAGCCTAAAGACTATTTCAATATTTTAATTTTTCTCAAAATGCTCTTGATGTTGGATTTTAAACTTGATTTTGGTCCAATTAATATTGGGGCTTGAAAATATATATTTGAGTTAAAAGATAAAATAAGATCCAAGCCCACATGGCCCAAGGATTCTAGGTTTGTCTAGAAGTGTCTTGGAAAAATATCTTAGATATTATTTGTAGAAAAGTTTGTAGAATGTTCTAGGAAAGTAGATATTTTAGAAGATGATTCTAGTGGATGAATTATAGCCATTAGATTAAATAAATCCTAGCCATTGGTTAGGAAGTTGTACTAGTATAAATAGGGGTGTCTTGATCATTTTGTAACAAGCCAAAAATTTGAGAAGAATCAATACAAACAAATATTTCTCCACCAAAAACTCTCTTATATTTTTTAGCCTAAATAACCTCCTCCTACTACAAAAAAAAATAATTCCTCTTCCAACTTCCAATTTCTAAATAACCCCTTCTTACCTAAATTGAGATAACCTCCAACAAAGTGGTATCGAGCCACAAGATCACTTGTGGTTTACATAAAAATATGGCAAATGGTGTGGCTTCCTTTCAAGTCCCTATGCTCAACACAAGCAACTATGATAATTGGAGTATCAAGATGAAGGCCCTTTTGAGTGCACATAAAGTTTGGGATATTGTAGAAAAAGGATACGTCGAGCCACAAATGAGACTACACTATCCCAAACTCAAAGGATAATTTAAAAGATTCAAGAAAGAGAGACAAGAAAGCTCTCTATCTCATCTACCAAGCTTTGGATGATGATGGTTTTAAAAGATCTCAAGTGCAACTACGCCAGGATGCATGGGAGAAGCTTCAAACATCTCACAAAGGAGCCGAGCAAGTAAAAAAGGTACGTCTCCAAATATTAAGAGGTGAATTTGAAGCTTTACATATGAAAGAGTCGAAACTATTTCCGACTATTTTTCAAGAGTTTTGGCGGTTTCTAATCAAATGAAAAGAAATGGTGAAAATTTAAGTGATGTGAGAATTATGGAAAAGATACTCCGTTCTTTAAGTCCTAAATTTGAGCATATTGTCGTAATAATTGAGAAACAAAAATTTGGAGGAGATGACTATTGATCAATTATTGGGGTCATTACAAGCATATGAAGAAAAAACATAAAAAGAAGCAAGATATTGTAGAACAACTTTTTAAAATGCAAGTGAAGGATAAAGAAGAAAGCATGAGCAATGAACGTGGTCAACATGGAAGAGTCGTTTCCAAGGGCGAGCGGACGAGGCCGTGGTCGTGGACATGCACGAGGAGGTTTCAATAATAATGAAGATAGAAGAGAATACTCAACCGAGTGGGCGCGGGAGGAGCAATCCAAGAAAAAGTACGAAAAATCACAAACTAAGTGTTATAATTGTCAAAAATTTGGACACTATGCTTAAGTGTAGAGCTCCCAAAAAACAAGGTTGAAGAAAAGGCCCATTATGTGGAAAATAAAAACGAAGAAGATGTCAATTTGTTCTTGCATACAAGGTGGTGATGGAAGACAAGACAACACTTGGTACCTCGATCTTCAAAAGTGCAAGCAACCATATGTGTGGAAAAAGAAGCATGTTTGTAGAGCTTGATGAATCGGTGAGTGGCAATGTTTCTTTTGGAGATGAGTCTAAAGTCCCTAGGTCAAAAGAAAAGGTAAAATTCTAATCCGCTTGAAGAATGGAAGTCATCAATTTATTTCAAATGTTTATTACGTTCCAAATATGAAAAGTAATATCTTGAGTTTGGGACAACTCTTGAGAAAGGCTATGACATTCACATGAAAGATCGTAGTCTTTCTATAAGAGATGATAGAAATAATTTAATCACTAAAGTGCCAATGTCTAGAAATAGAATGTTCTTATTAAATATCGAGAATGATGTAGCAAAATGTCTCAAAGCTTGCTACAAAGATATATCTTGGCTTTGGCATCTACGATTTGGGCACTTAAATTTTGGCGGATTAAATTACTATCAAAGAAAGAGATGGTGAGAGGATTCATAGTCCATCAATCATCCCGATCAACTATGTGAAGGATGGATCGGGAAAACAATCCAAAAGAGTTTTCCAAAGGAATCAAGCTTCGAGATCACGAGCCTCCTGCGGGCTCATACACACCGATGTTTGTGGACCAATCAAGCCAAGCTCTCTCGGTAAAAATAATTATTTCCTCCTCTTTATTGATGATTTCTCTAGAAAGACCTGGTATATTTTTTGAAGCAGAGTGCGAAGTGTTCGAAGCATTCAAGAAGTTCAAAGTATGGTGGAAAATGAAAGTGGATGCAAAATCAAGGCAATGCGATCGGATCGTGGAGCGAATTCACATCTAAGGAGTTCCAAGAATTTTGCGAAGCAAATGGAATCCAGCGTCCTTGATAGTCCCAAGATCCCTCAAAAATGGCGTAGGCGAGAGAAAAAAATAGAACAATTCTTGAAATGGCAAGAGTGCATGCTTTCAAAAAAAAGTTGCCAAAGGAGTTCTGAAATTTGCAAGCGATGGCGTGTGCGGTGTACTGTCAAAATCGTTCACCAAACCTAAGTGTTTGGGGAAAAACACCACAAGAAGCTTGGGTGGAAGAAACCTGGTATCTCTCATCTAAAAGTATTTGGAAGCAATGCACATGTACCTGGCGAGAGAAGAAGTAAACATGACAAAAGCGAGACATTCATCTTCATCGGGTATGACTCAAATTCTAAAGGTTATAAGTTATATAATCCAAATACTAAGAAGCTTGTGATAAGTCGTGATGTAGAGAGTTTGATGAAGAATCCAGTTTAGGATTTTGGCTCCCAAAACAACTTCAATTTCTTTCCGAATTTTGAAGAAAAGGAGCGAGACCGTCGAGCCAACAATAGAAGTTCGACAAGAGCCAACTCTCCATCCACTTCAATCAATAATTTGAAGGAGACTCGCCACCATCATTTCTAAATGAAAGAGGCATAACACGTGCAAAGGAGTCTAGAAGATCTTTATGAGAACAGAGAGAATAGATGATATAACACTTTTTACGTCTCTTTGCGATTGTGAACTGTGACTTTTGAAAAAGCGATCCAAAATAAAAGATGGAAGATGCTTATGGATGAGGAGATACAAGCAATCATGAAGAGCGACACGTGGGGCGACCTCACTTCCAAAAGGACATAAAGCTATCGGTGTCAAAGTGGGTGTACAAAGCAAGAAGAATCTTTAAGGAGAAATTGAAAGATATAAAGCAAGGCTAGTCGCAAAAAGGCTATAGTCAAAGAGCCGAATCGTACATTTAGGTATTTGCTCGATCGCTCGCTTGGAAACAATAAAAACATCATTTCTTTAGCATTCAAAACGGTGGAAGATTCACCGGATGGACGTAAAGTCGACTTTCTTAAATGGAGTTCTCGAGGAAGAAGTCTACATTGGCGACCAAAGGGCTATGTGGTGAAGAATGAAGAAGATAAAGTCTTGGAAGAATTTGAAGAAGGCTCTATCACGGATTAAAGCAAGCACCAAAGGGCATGGAATAGCGGGATCGATAAATACTTGCAAGAGAATGGGTTCACTAAGTGCCATACGAACATGCACTTTATGTCAAGTCGAGAAAAATGATGTTTTGATCATGTGTTTATATGTGGATGACTTGATCTTCACGAAATAATCCGAGACATGTTTGAAGAGTTCAAGAAAGCAATGACCAGAATTTGAGATGAGCGATATCGAGGGCTTGGCATATTACCTCAGGCGTTGAAGTTAAACAACAAGAAGATGGGATTTTCATCTACATGAGAAGGCTACGCAAAGGAGATTCTCAAGAGATTCAAGATGGATAATCGCAAGCCATTAACACACCCGTGAGTGCGACATCAAGCTATCAAAGCATGACGGAGAAGAAAAAGTGGACCCGACATTGTACAAAAGTTTGGTTGGAAGTTTGCGGTATTTGGCGTGCCAAGACCCGACATTCTCTATGCCCATAGGTATAATAAGTCGATACATGGAAAATCCAACCACTACTCACATGAAGGGGCTGCTAAAAAGGATTAACTGCTATCTCAAAGTCGATCAATTTCATTTATTTTATTCAACAACTAATGATTATAAACTTGTTGGCTATAGTGATAGCGATTGGTCTGGAGATGTGGATGATCGAAAAAAAGTACTCGGCTTTGTGTTCTTCATGGAATACCGTGATTCACTTGGATGTCAAAGAAACGTGGCCGATAGTCACTCTCTCAACCTTGTGAAGGCTAGTGCGTAGTCGCGACAACTTGTGTTTGCCATGCGGTTTGGGTGAGAAATTTCTTTGAAGGAATTAGGGAATGACACAAGAAGAGCCAACTAAGATTTGTGTAGATAACAAGTCAGCTATTCCAAAAAACTTGTTCGCTTATTTTTAGCTTCACACCGCAAGTGTACGGTGTAGTTTATAGAATAGGGTAAACAAGGTCGTATCCACGAGGAGACTAATAAATTTATGCGCTAAGTATTGAACTAAGATAGTCTTATTTTTATTTAGACGATCGAATTTGATGATTGTTGTAAGTAAAGACAAGATTAACCACAAAAACACAAGATATCTTTTAGAATAATGGAATTATCAAGGGAATGAAATGGATTCCCCGGGTTATGGTTTCGATTAATATTCCTCTTGTTGTCCGATTTAATCAATGCCAAAGTTATTATCGATACACCTATAAGACGATCACAATGGTATTTTATCCTCCTCTCGAGATGTATATAAAGTGTAGATTGAAATATCTATGCTAGCATCTCTACTAAGATACACAACTCCCAAATGCACAAAAGATCAAATATCCTCACAAATATTCACAAACCTCTCGATTATGCAAATATTCATGTCAAAGTACTCAAGATCTAATATTTGAAGCTCATCTCTCGAATTATGAATCAATATATCAAACAAGTTAAATCATTGGCCGTGATAAAACAAGAATAAGAACAAAGTACTCAAATAGGCTTCAAGATAATAACTTCAACCAAGATTAAAACATTCAACAAGAGTTCAATTAATCTACTACCAAAACCCGAAATCACAAGATGTTTAGCTACTCATTACAAATAAATAACTCATAGACAAATTGTTCATATTCATGACAAAGTTAAAATGAAAGATTAAAGCACAAAGAATGAGAAAACTTAGGGAAATGGATAATCTCTCGGTTATCTTCAATCCTCAAGCTCCGATTCGACCGATTCTTCTCTTGATTCTTCCTTGATGAAGTTGAGCTATTTCTTGTGTTCTTGGGTCTTTTCAGGACCTTTCCTCCCCTGTGTGCGCCCAGAAGTGGTATTTATACCCTTGGAAGTCTAGTCAATTCTTTCATTTTTGGAGTTTTTACTGCAAGCACGCACGGGTCGTGCGCCCACGCATGGGCTACCCGTGCGCCATTTAAATAGAAAACACCCAGTCTCAGGCACGCACGGGTCGTGCGCCCACGCACGTCTGCCCGTGCGCCATCCTATAAAAACATCCGGTCTGCAGGGCGCACGGGTCGTGCCCCACGCACGAGTTACCCGTGCGCCACCCAAACGTCCGAATTTGCTTTCGGGGTCTTCATAAGAGTTGTAGCTCTCTCTCTTAGCTTTCCATAGCCACTTGAATCACCTCAATATCAATTTTGTAGAGAGATTTATGGCCAAAATACTAAACCACCGCCACGATCTTTGAAATTCCATACGCGTTTGGATGTTCCTTGAGATAAATCTCCTTGTTGTTTGATCATCCATGCTTCTTTTGACACACGACTCATCACTATGACTCTAGACTCCACATAGTTGGCTTCCAATTGGGTGTAATCAGCTCGATTCTTGATGATTCTAGGTAGCAATGCTCGTATTTGTCACAAAATCACTCGAAATATCGTTAAATTCTACAAAACAAGCAAGCGTAATATCTTTTTTTCCACAAAAAGAGCTAATATATACCATTTCATACACGTTATTGCATGTTTAATCACCATTTTAGTCATATTTATACCTCAAAATACATGCAAAACTCACACTATCACCATGGCATTGACGCGAACTCTGTTTCATGATCAAGCAAGACGTTGACACTCCATTTACCCTACATACGAGAATGCATGCTCGAGAAAGGGCGTGCAAGTGGGGTATGTGAAGTCTCAAGATCAAGTTGCGGACATCTTCACTAAACCGCTCCAAGCATGAAGACTTCATACGACTTAGAAGTTTTCTAATGACAAATCAAGTTTAAGGGGATGTTGGATTTTAAACTTGATTTTGGTCCAATTAATATTGGGCTTGAAAATATATATTTGAGTTAAAAGATAAAATAAGATCCAAGCCCACATGACCCCGAGTTAGAATTTGTCTAGAAGTGTCTTGGAAAAATATCTTAGATATTATTTGTAGAAAAGTTTGTAGAATGTTCTAGGAAAGTAGATATTTTAGAAGATGATTCTAGTGGATGAATTATAGCCATTAAATTAAATAAATCCTAGCCATTGGTTAGGAAGTTATACTAAATAAATAGGGGTGTCTTGATCATTTTGAATGTGCCTTAAATTTGAGAAGAATCAATACAAACAAATATTTCTCCACCAAAAACTCTCTTATATTTTTTGGCCTAAATAACCTCCTCCCTTCTGAAAAGAAAAATAATTCACTCTTCCAACTTCCATTTAAATAACCCTTCTTACCTAAATTGAGATAACCCTCCTCCAACACTTGATAGCCAAAATAATCTTTATACATATGATAAAGTATAAAATTGTGTAAAAGCCTATATTTTATTTACTTGAGTTGAATTTATTTATCATTTATATTATATATTTTCTAATGATTGAAGAATTTTAGATTGTGAATATAGATCAAAACCAGAATACGATTTAGTTCTATATGTATTATTTTTAATTATGAAAATACAAAAATACGTATAAATATGGAAAATTTTGTTATTTCGAATAATAGGACCGAAATTACCACAACTAAAATTGTTAAATCCTAAAATTAAATGATTAACATTGTTATTTATGCTAATGAGCAAAATTGTCATATGACTAAAATTGCAACTTCAAAAGTTAGAGGACTAATATTGCAATACTCGCTATAGATACAGGACCAATTTTGCAATTTTCCCACCAAAATATATATTTCTTATAACTTTCGTATGGTATTGATAAATAAACGCTGACCCACAAATTAAATTACAAAATTTTAAAAAACGGAGCAAAATTGAAAATGTTGAAGCGGACAAATTAATTTGGTAAAGGGCAAAGGCAGGGTCTAGTCCTCTTTTAGGTATTTGCTGTTGCCACCTCATAAATTATTATTTTTTAAAAAAAAGACAGATGGTGCTGATTAAATCCCGGCCACAAAAAGATAATAGTGGAGTTGACTAAGAAATGGTGTTTGACCACATCCATTTTACTATTTTTGGGAAAAGGCCTTTAGTGCAAATAGATATTTATCAGACAAGAAAAAGATGTTTCGATAATTTTCCACCTGCTCTTTCCCTATATAGCACCTTTATACATGACAATTGATTGCAAATTGTTTTTGTATCGTCAAATTTAGATGGCATGATTTTGGCTATGTAATTAGAGTCGAGATTGACTTTGATTGTGATTTCGCTAAGAACGCGTCAAATTCGGAGTGATAATTTAATTAAATATTTATGAAATCCGATTATCAAATTAGCAAAAAATGAAAAAGCTTGGAGATGCAATAGTTATGATATAAATGTTTAATTGATAACACTTGTGAAAAAAAAAATATTTCCACAAAGAATTGTCACCATGTGGCGAGTGAAAAAAGTGATTACTCGTGATGACTCTACTCAAATTCACATTTAGTTTATCAATTATTTTCGATCGCAAAGCACACAACATAAACACAAGGGCATTATTATTAGCACATATAATGGCGGAAGCATGATTCTAACTTTAGAAAAGGCGAAAAAATCGGCTGAGTTTATAAATTTGAATTATGAGTAATAAATATTTATATACTAACTATAATGAATAACTTTTTCTAATGTAAAAGACAACTATTTGAAGTTCTTATAAAATTCTGTGAGGATGCATTAATAAATTAAGTCATTTATCTTAACTATTAAAAAAAATGGAAAACTTGCAGGAGAATTTTGGAAAATATTGGGGGCAAGACCCCCTTGTCCCCTGATTCCGCCGTTGAGCACATAGCAAAGATATAGAGGGTCAATTTCAAAGGAGTATCCATCGTCTCGGGCCATCGTATGGAAATTAAAACCAATTTCCTTTTATTCCACAATAATATATTTTGGCTAGGATGCGATGCAAATATACACACTTGGTGTTGTATTCGTTTTTTCAACCACCACATGAGCATCCCTCTTTCATGATCACTCTAGCTTCCCACGATGGTTTAAATCTCCGATCCTCTATTGTTCGTTCCACCTTATGTTTTGCTTATTACATATTTCTCTCACATTCAATCACAATTTTAATCTTTTTACTATTTTCTATCAAATTAAAAATAAATCGACTCTACATAGTAGGATTAAAGCTGTGTGGTTGTTGTATCAAATTAAAAATAAACATAATGATATAACAAGTAATCTTCCTGTAATAGATGCAACAATTCTTCCATCACCTGTCAACATAGAGACACAATTTAATTCCCACCAACACTTCAAAAACATTGCTTAATTTAGCCCACCACCTTCCCACCAGTTATAGATGACATCAATATTCTAAAAAGCATTGGGCGGTAGTTGTATCTCGTCAGTTGGGGCAATACTTGGGTGAAGCTTTGGCGAAATTAGAGACGGGGGCACGCGACCAGGCGGACCTAATCGGAATAAAAAACGAAAGGCGGGCCTATGACTAAGTGATGACTAATTGATCTGTGAGATTTTTAGAAACGATTGATGGCAATCAAAAAAAAAAGATTAAAAAGATAAATAAATAAAGAGCCTGACTATTGAGTATTGCAGTTCTTTTCTTCACGCTGACGTTGTAAAATAATCAGATGTAGACATTTCACCTGCTATCTCTATTATTTTCATTTCCATCAAAATATAAGATAACACAAGACAAATTCTTCAATTTTCACCCCTAATTATGTCAAAATTACTTGAGAACCTTTCGTGTTGAGGTTGTCGTAACTGTATCTACCAAACTGACCAAAAAATTTCCTTTTTTTTTTATAATAAAATTTTCCATTTTAGTTAAACTAGAGTTTCAAAATTTGTCCTATGGCCCAAGTGTCACAACAAATTAATCCAAGCCAACTTCCCTATATGAATAATATAAATAACGAAGTCTAAAAAATTAAATATTTATTCTATGATCCAATTCCTTTTTTTTTTTTTTTTTTTCTGATTACATTCTATGAACCAATTCAATCAAGCCTATGTATTACCCTTTTAATTATTCGGTATGATTGATTATTTACGGTGAGATGTAGATGCTACACTTGATAATATACACGAATATGCATCTCACCGCACATCCATGCATTTTTTTATTATCTTGGGTTAATTACAAAAACATCCCTGAATTTGGGCTAATTACAAAAAAAATCCAGGATCGTTTTAAAATTACAAAAAAAAAAAAAAACACTTGCAGGTTTGATTATGTCTCAAATTAAAGGGAGTAACTGTAATATTTTTATAAATATTACATGATTTTTTGAAATATTTTTTTGTTATAAAGGAAAAATGTAAGACATAATCAAATCTCAAGGGTGTTTTTGTAATTTTAAAAATGTCTATATTTTTTGTAATTGGCCCGAACTTCAAGTTTTTTTGTAACTATCCTATTATTTTAACATACTTTAATAAAAAAAAAGCATAAAGGCTATTAAATTCCTTTGACAGTTGCATTTATTCCTTAATTATGTTTTCTTAATAAAGGGTTGGCATGTATTATTATGTCATAAACCAACTAACAAATCAGCAAATTGAAAATACTGTATTTCAAATAATCATCAGTCAACAACTATCATAAAATTAAAAACACAAATAAAATATATATGTTTAGTGAAATTCGAATCCAATACGTCATAAGTAATGCTAGGTATGATATGGTTTGTGCACGTATAAGTATTGCTAGTAAAAGTTTTACTTTGGAACTTTTTGGATAAATTTTATATTCAAACATCTAATTGAGTCTGTAATACTAAATTCTCAAATGGTCTATTCAGACCCGATTAAAAAAAAAAATAAGTCAAATAACATTTTTTAAAGCAAAGTCAAATAACACAATAATTGTTAATTATGATAACACACAAAGATCTCAAAATGACACGGCTATTTTTAAAAAGATAAATACTGATATCAAAATTAAGAATCTAATGATGGAGACTTCATTCTGATTACTAAAAATCTCTTAAAAAGTAAAAACGATTTTTTTACCCAAGCATAGTTCTAAAAGCGCTAGCTTGCACTAGATATGCAACAAATCGAAATTTATCGCCTAGGTGGAGCATGAGCCCGGGAGCGGTAGGTCATTATCGAAAGAAAATTATAGAGGCGGACAAGGGATCCTAGCGTCTAGAAAGTACTAATCAGTTAGGCGAATATTTTTAAAAAACAATGTATGCAGCAATAGAGCTAACCAATTTGGGCCTCACCCGACAACAACAAGACCATAGGACTTAAATTTTGAGGCTAGAAAAGGACTAAGCCCATTCAATCCGCTTAATGCGCCGATTGCCTGATCGATCCGGCTAATCCAAAGAAAATACACTACATGAGCTAAGTTGGGCCATGAAAATATTTTGTCGATTTGATTTTGCCATCGATGACCCGATGGGCTAGTAACGAGCTGGCCCGACTCGACTTGATCGCCAACTTGGCTAGAAGGAGAGGAGAAATGATTCCAATCGGAAAGCTGTTTGTCCAATAACATGTCATTTAACCGCTTGAAATATGCCTAGAGTAATTTAATCATGTGTTAATGCTACACATCCTCCGCCCAAAATAT